>JAODAL010060111.1:0-21068 GCA_025379985.1 Phyllomedusa bahiana | reverse complement strand
CTTCTTTTTTTTTGTCATCCCTTGTTTTTTTATTCTACCAGCTTCCCCTCATGCACCATTCCAGGGGCAAGCCCCGTTGGGGATCCCGGGTGACTCTGGGGGGGGCAAGGATCAGAATTATTGTGTTCACCCCCTTGGATCTGAGCACCCCCTCCCCTCCCCCCCTGCCCTCCTTGCAGCGGAGATATAACGTAGATGATATACAATGACGTATAGGCGGGTGTATAGGTGATATACAGGGCGGTTTTAACAGATGGGTGATATAAAATAAGAATATGGGTGGATTAGGTGTTTTTAACCAAAAAATGGCCTGGGTATATAGGTAATATATAGGAGGGTAATATAGTTTGCCCAAAAAGTTTCCAGACCCCCGGCAGGATTGTGTTTCTTGGCTGTCTTCAGGAAAAAGAATGAGAAAACCCGTAACTTTTCTCCCCCCCCTTGTTCGTGGTCGGGTGAAGCCATTTTTTTGCCAAACTATTTGGGGGGTTTTTTTTTTAATCAAATAATACACCAAAAAACAAATGACCCTATCAGAAGTTCCCATCCCCCCCATACCTAATAACCCAACAACAGACCTGATAAAAGTTCCCCTGATAACCCACAAAGGTGACACAAATGGGTTTGAATGGGGGCCCAAAGGTACGTCCTCCCTGTGGCTGTTTGCTGGGAACGGTTTCGCGGCAAAAAGCTAGTGAGCTTTTGGGGGTCCCGACTTTGATCTTTTAGCCACTGGCGGGGCTGGATTTGAGTCCCAGGGAAAGAACGAATTGTCACCGGATCTCGGGAAAAGGGGGATTAAAAAAGGGGACAAAAATCTCAGGGAAGTTGATGTAAAAATGAGAAAAATGGGGAATCAGGGGGGGTCGGTAAGAACCAAAACCCCGGTCCGGGAGACCAAAAAAATGTCACCCCCCAGTGTGAAGCCCCAAATCACTGAAAATCAGGACTGCGGAGCAGCTGTGCAAGAGGCACAAGGAGGCCGCCTGAAGAAATAGGCCGCACGGTGGAGTCACCAAAAGAAAGCCCCCAAAAAGCTCTCCCCTAAAACAGAGCACAGGGGGTGAGGTCAAGACTGCTGGAACAAAGGGGGAAACCAAAAACAAAAGGCCAAAAAATAAACGTTTCCTTTTTGGGGAGGGTCAAAAAAGGCCCATGAGGAGGAAACCCTTCCCAAGCACGGAGGGGGGCGCGAGGTTTTGGGGTTTTGTGGCCCCAATGGCAGGAAATTTGGTCAAGGTTTTAAGGAAAGATAATGCAGCAAAATACTGGAGGGAAAAACTGCCTCATCGCCCGGGAAATGCACACGGAGTAAATTGGGGCCTTCCAATAGGGGGAAAAGATCCAAAACACAAAGGGCCCAAACGACCAGGGGTCATTGGGTACAGCAGAACAAAAGTGCAGGTTTTGGGGGGGCCCCCCCTCGCTCCTCACCCCAATGTCATTGATGCTCTGGGAGGATCTAAACATAGGCCAGTTCATGCAAAAGCCCGGGAAAAATTTACGGGAACGGGGAGCCGAAGAAGGGGCCCAGAGCCTCATCCACGACTGCCACAAAAGACATCAAGGTGTCCCTGATGTTAGAGGGGACAATACACGGGATTAAGAACTGGGGGATGGGAAAGTCTGATCGGGGTCATTTGGAGGTTTTTGGTCGTCATTATGATATAAAAAAGAAAAACCAGTATTTTTTGACAACAAATGGATTTTCACCCAACCCCCACAAAAACCAAGAGGGGAAAAAAAGTGTTATGACTCATATTCCTGAAAAAGGGCAAGAAAGCAAAAATTCTCCCGGGGTCGGGAAATTGTAACCAACTGTAGGTGTGTATGCTTTATAAAAGCGAGGACATAGGTGAACTCATACATACGGCTGGGTATATACAGTAGGTGATGTGTAACCAGATATAGGTTGGGTATATAAGAGTTATATGATGAGATACAGGCAGAGTATATAGGCTGCATCTGATTAGCAGTGTTCGGGAGTATTTAAAATACTTGTCAGGTATTTGTATTTTGTAATCAAAATACTTTTTTTATTCAGTATTTTGTATTTGTAATTAAAATACTTTTGGGAAGATTTTAAGTATTAAATTTACTTTCAAAATTTCAAAACAAATTTTGTAATGTAAATAACCCCCCCTCCCCGCACAGCGCGATCCGTCATCACTATATTTCTCTATCTGTGCGACAGAGGGGGGAAAAATTTTCCGGGCCTTTCCAGGCAAGCCAGTCCCCCTTGTAGTAAGCGGGATTTATTTTTTTTTTAATCATCCTACGCGAAATTCCATTTTGTAATATTACCGATATACCGATTTTAAGCCGACCCGGAAAAAACCGGGCCCTAACTTTACCACAAAAAACGGGGAAAAAACGTTTGTCCGATATAAGCCGGGGGGGGGGGGGGGGGGGGGGGGGGATCCACCATTGCAGTAAAGTCGGTCATGTGCATTACAGCTTAGGAATCCAGGTGCCTCATAGTGATGCAGGAAACCCCCCATCATGTCCCTCACTTTAAAAACCCCCTGTTCCCTAAAATAAGAGTCATATAGTGAAAACATGGAGGAAAAGGGTATTTTCAAAATTTAAAGGGTCCTTTATTAGTAACCCCCCTGTGTCTCACATATTAGACCCTTTTAAAAGGGACACGGGGGGTTAAATATAGGGGGCATATGGGGTTAAACGGCTTTTACTAGAGGCCCCGGGAGTTACTGAAACAAATTTTAATATCCCCAAGCCTGACTTAATAGGCATAGTAACTAAAAGGGAAAGGGACCTGTAGTTTTTTCTTTACTGCACTCCTCTCCTCCATGTGACAGACATTTCTAAAGTCGACACAATGAATCCTGGCCACGACAAACTCAGGGGGATGCTAATCCAGTGGGCTAAAGGAACTTGATCCTTTTTTGTTTTTATTACATTTTTTGTTTAAATTTTTCAAGTATTTTGGTATTTGGAAAATACTTTTGAAGTAGTATTTAGTATTTGTATTTAAAATACTTCAGGATTCAAGTATTTTGTATTTTGTATTTAAAATACTTTCCCAAAGTATTTTCCCGAACACTGCTGATTAGATATATAAGTGATGTATGATGAGATTCAGGCAGAGTATATAGGCTGCTTCTGAATAGATATATAGGTGATGTATGATGAGATACAGGCAGAGTATATAGGCTGTATAATAGATATATAGGTGATGTATGATGAGGATACAGGCAGAGTATATAGGCTGTATATAGATATATAGGTGATGTATGATGAGATTACAGCGGGAGTATATAGGCTGTATATAGTATATAGGTGATGTATGTTTGAGATTCAGGCAGAGTATATAGGCTGTATCTGATTAGATATGTAGATGATGTATGATGAGATACAGGCAGAGTATATAGGCTGTATATAGATATATAGGTGATGTATGATGAGATACAGGCAGAGTATATAGGCTGTATATAGATATATAGGTGATGTATGATGAGATACAGGAAAGAGTATAAGGCTGTATCTGATTAGATATATAGGTGATGTATGATGAGATACAGGCAGAGTATATAGGCTGTATATAGATATATAGGTGATGTATGATGAGATACAGGCAGAGTATATAGGCTGTATCTGATTAGATTTATAGGTGATGTATGAAGAGATACAGGCAGAGTATATTGGCTGTATATAGATATATAGGTGATGTATGGTGAGACACAGGCAGAGTCTCTAGGCTGTATCTGATTAGATATATAGGTGATGTATGATGAGATACAGGCAGAGTATATAGGCTGTATATAGTTTTAAAATAGGTGATGTATGGTGAGACACAGGCAGAGTATATAGGCTGTATATAGATATATAGGTGATGTATGGTGAGACACAGGCAGAGTATATAGGCTGTAACTGATTGGATATATAGGTGATGTATGATGAGATACAGGCAGAGTATATAGGCTGTATATAGATATATAGGTGATGTATGATGAGAAAACAGGCAGAGTATATAGGCTGTATATAGATATATAGGTGATGTATGATGAGATACGGCAGGAGTATATGGGCTGTATCTGATTAATTATATAGGTGATGTATGATGAGATACAGGCAGAGTATATAGGCTGTATATAGATTATAGGTGTATGTATGATGAGATACAGGCAGAGTATATAGGCTGTATCTGATTAGATATATAGGTGATGTATGAGAGAACAGGCAGAGTATATAGGCTGTATATAGATATATAGGTGATGTATGGTGAGAACACAGGCAGAGTATAGGCTGTATCTGATTAGATATATAGGTGATGTATGATGAGATACAGGCAGAGTATATAGGCTTATATGATAATATGGTGATGTATGGTGAGACACAGGCAAGTATATAGGCTGTTTATAAGATATATAGGGGATGGAGGGTGAGACACAGGCAGAGTATATAGGCTGTAACGGATTGGATATCTAGGTGATGTATGATGAGAGACAGGCAGAGTATATAGGCTGTATATAGATATATAGGTGATGTCTGATGAGATACAGGCAGAGTATATAGGCTGTATCTGATTAGATATATAGGTGATGTATGATGAGATACAGGCAGAGTATATAGGCTGTATCTGATTAGATATATAGGTGATGTATGATGAGATACAGGCAGAGTATATAGGCTGTATCTGATTAGATATATAGGTGATGTATGATGAGATACAGGCAGAGTATATAGGCTGTATATAGATATATAGGTGATGTATGGTGAGACACAGGCAGAGTATATAGGCTGTATATAGATATATAGGTGATGTATGGTGAGACACAGGCAGAGTATATAGGCTGTATCTGATTGGATATGTAGGTGATGTATGAGCAGCTCTGATCACAGTGACACGTGCTGCTGTGTTCGGTGGCTGTAACCTGCCGCATACAGGTGTGCACTCTATGGCAGTACTCACCCAGCACCCGGAACACACGGTGCGTCTTGGTGGTGATGAACAGCATGGTGTCCTCCTCTGCAGGAGAGAGCAGGCAGTGAGGCGGCCATGACACCTGGGGGGGGGGGGGTATAGGACAGTGCGGCTCACCCATTCCAAACAGGTTGAAGTTGTCGGGCCCCGGGTGGCGGCTGCAGCTGCGGTTCTGGTTCATCTTCTGGTAATCGTTGCACAGCTTGCTGAACCTTTTCGCCAGGTTCCTGTCAAGGCGTCTGCAGAACACACATCCCGAAATGCAGGGAAGGAGCAAAAGGACGGACACCCGCCTGGAGGGGCCCACCTGTGAGACCAGCACAAGGGGGTCAGGAGGGGGCACAAGGGGGTCAGGAGGGGCACAAAGGTGTCAGGAGGGGGCGCAAGGGGGTCAGGAGGGGTACAAGGGGGTCAGAAGGGGGCACAAAGGTGTCAGGAGGGGGCGCAAGGGGGTCAGGAGGGGCACAAAGGTGTCAGGAGGGGGCGCAAGGGGGTCAGGAGGTGGCACAAGGGGGTCAGGAGGGGCACAAGGGGGTCAGGAGGGGCACAAGGGAGTCAGGAGGGGGCACAAGGGAGTCAGGAGGGGGCACAAGGGGGTCAGGAGGGGGCACAAGGGGGTCAGGAGGGGGCGCAAGGGGGTCAGGAGGGGTACAAGGGGGTCAGGAGGGGGCACAAAGGGGAGTCAGGGGGGGGAAAAAAGGGAGTCAGGAGGGGGCACAATGGGACAAAAGGAGGTAAAAGGGGGGTTTCCAGGAGGGGCCCAAAAGGGGGCAGGAGGGGGGCAAAAAGGGGTTTCAGGGGGGGGGGCCAAAGGGGGCCCAGGGAGGGCACTATATGGGAGACCAGCACAAAGGGGTCAGGAGTCGCTCTCTTAGCACGCTATGGCAAAAAATTTTTAAAGGGGCTTTTACCCTGCATGCTGCTTCACTTTCCCCGGGGGCACTTTTTTGGGCACATTTTTATCTATGAACTGTCTGGCACTATTACTTGGATACAGTGTGGCAGTAAATATTCCAGCACGCTATGGCGCCAGCCTACGGCCTTATGTGAGCGCAGTGCCTCACTATTCACCTGGGCACTAGATCCCGCTGGGTCACTATCTGGCACTATTATCTGGCTATTCTTTTTACTGACCGTTTCAGGGTTTCAGGGACTTTGGGGGCGAGGGATTCAGCATCAGGGAGTCACTATGTGGGGTTTATTTACTAGGTGGTGTGGCAACAATGGAGCCCAAGTCGGAAAACCAAATTGTCGCACAGTCATGAGGAAGGCGACCCAGGAGGGGTGTCCCTTCATAAAAGATGCGGGAAATAAGAAGGGTTTTGATTGCCAGCCCCTTCCCGGACAGTGAGAAATATCAGTGTACAAGGCCCAAAGATGACACCGCAGGTTTAAGGGGGAAGGGCAAGCGGACACCATCCTTTTCCAGGTTTAAAGAGGGGACTATAACTCCCAAATGCCCCCTATTGGCCTCCAAACAAAAGGAAAAAACTTGACTGATCCCGATTTGGGAAATGGGTTTCCCCCCCATGTGCCATAGAGACCACATCATTATCCAAAAAAGGCGGAAAGGGGGGGCCGGGGGCCGGGACACCCGGGGGGTGACCCGAAAATAAAAGGTCCCCCAAACACAACCTACAACCCAAATGCCCGCCCCCCAAACCCCCCGAAAATTGGGAAAAAAAGAAAATACTGGCGCCCCCTCCATTCACTTACCTGAACTAATATCTCCAGAGATCACCAGACCCGGACTGACCAAAAATGCCGGGCTTTCAGCACCCCGAAACATGGGGGCAACTCCCAGAGCCACCACAGAGGGCAGCAGAGAGCAGAGAGACTGAGCTAAGGAGTACCTCCACTAGAGGCACAGAGGCACCCCGGGAACCCCAAAAAGGGAAAAGTCTCCCCTAGAGGAAGCAGAAAAAAAAAAGGGCCCGCCCAAGAAGAAAAGTCTCCACAAAAAGGCAGGGAGAGAGCCTGACCCAAGAAAAAAATGTCCCCCCACTTTGGGCAGCAGAAAAGCCCGACCTAAGAAGAAAAGTCTCCAAATAGAGGGAGCAGAAAAGGGCCCGACCCAAGAAAAAAGGGCTCCCCCTAGAGGGGGAAACAGAAAAGCAGGCCCCGACCCAAAAGAAATGTCCCCCATAGAGGCAGCAAGGGGCCTGACCAAGAAAAAGTCTCCAAATAGGGGGCAGCAGAGAACCCGGGGCTAAGAAGGGAAAAGTCTCCACTAAAGGCAGCAGAGAAACCTGGGGCCTAAGAAGAAAATGTCCCCCACCCAGAGGCACAGAAAAGTCCCGACCTAAGAAGAAAAGTCTCCACCTTAGAGGCATCAGAGAGCAGCCTGACCTTTTGGGAAAAAAGTCTCCAATAAGGTTCAAAAGAGCAGCCTGACCTAAGAAGGGAAAAGCCTCCCCAGAGGCATTTAGAAGCAGCCTGACCCAAGAAGAAATTTTCTCCACTAGAGGCAGCAAAAGAAACCTGACCTAAGAAAAAAAATGTCTTTCCCCAAAAGGGCATCAGAAGGGGCAGCCTGACCTAAGAAGAAAAAGTCTCCACTAGAGGGGAGCAGGGGAGCCCCGAATTAAGGAGAAATTTTCCACTAGAGGCATTCCCCTGGAGAAGCCCGAACCCAAGAAGAAATGTCTCCCCTGAGGCAGAGAGAGTGACCAAGAAGAAATGTCTCCCCCTAGAAAGGGATCAGAGGGCAGCCTTAAACCTTTGAAGAAATGTCCCACTAGAGGCAGCAGGGGAGCCGGGCCTAAGAAGGGAAAAGTTTTTCCATAGAGGCGCAGAGGGGCAGCCTGACCCAAAAGAAATGTCTCACAGAAGGGATTTAGAGAGCACCCGACCTAAAAAGAAATGTCCCCCACTAGAGGGAAAACGAGAAGCCTGACCTAAGAAAAATGTCTCCCCCTAAGGCGCAGAGAACCCGGGGCTAAGAAGGGAAAAGTCTCCATTAAGGGAGCAGAGAGCCCGACCTAAGAAGGAAAAAGTCTCCACTAGAGGCAGGAGGGGGCAACCTTACCTAAAAAAAGAAATTTACCACTAAGGGGGAAAAGAGAGCAGCCTGACCTAAAAAGAAATTCCCACTAGGAAAGGAAACAGAGAGCAGACTGAATAAGAAAAAATGGGCCCCCTAGACATCAGAGAGCAGCCTGCCTAAAAAGAAATGTCCCCACAGAGGGAAGCAGAGGCACCCTGACCAAAGATGAAATTCTCCACTAAGGCGCAGAGAGCCTGCCCTAAGAAGAAATGTCCCCCTAGAGGACAGAGAGCACCTGACCTAAGAAGAAATGTCTCCCTAGGGGAAGCGAGAGCATGACCTAAGAAAGAAATGTTCCACTAGGGCACAGGAGGCCTGACCTAAGAAGAAATGCCCCACTAGAGGCACAGGGGGAACCGCCTTACGAAAGAAATGTCTCCACTAAGGCGCCAGAGAGCCTGACCTAAGAAGAAATGTCTCCACTAGAGGCAGCAAGAGAGCCTGACTAAGAAGAAATGTCTAAAATAGAGGCACAGAGACAGCCTGACCTAAAAAGAAATTCTCCACTAGAGGAAGCAGAGAGCCTGACCTAAGAAGAAATGTCTCCACTAGAGGCAGCAGAGAACCGGAGCTAAGAAGAAATGTCTCCACTAGAGGCAGCAGAGAGCCTGACCTAAGAAGAAATGTCTCCACTAGAGGCAGCAGAGAGCAGCCTGACCTAAGAAGAAATGTCTCCACTAGAGGCATCAGAGAGCAGCCTGACCTAAGAAGAAATGTCTCCACTAGAGGAAGCAGAGAGCAGCCTGACCTAAGAAGAAATGTCTCCACTAGAGGCATCAGAGAGCAGCCTGACCTAAAAAGAAATGTCTCCACAAGATGAAGCAGAGTGCAGCCTGACCTAAGATGAAATTTTCCCCACTAGAGGCAGCAGAAAACTGACCTAAAAAAGAAATGTCCCCCCTTTAGAGGCATCAGAGAGCAGCCTGACCTAAGAAGAAATGTCTCCACTAGAGGCAGCAGAGAGCCTGACCTAAGAAGAAATGTCTCCACTAGAGGCATCAGAGAGCAGCCTGACCTGAGAAGAAAGGTCTCCACTAGAGGCATCAGAGAGCAGCCTGACCTAAGAAGAAAGAGGAGATAAGACAAGGAAAATGTCTCACTAGAGGCAATGCAGAGAGCCTGCTAAGCTCCATAGAGGAAGCGAGAGCAGCGACTAAGAAGAAATGTCTCCACTAGAGGCATCAGAGAGAAGCCTGACCTAAAAAGAAATGTCTCCACTAGACGCAGCAGAGAGAAGCCTGACCTAAGAAGAAATGTCTCCACTAGAGGCAGCAGAGAGCCTGACCTAAGAAGAAATGTCTCCACTAGAGGCAGCAGAGAGCAGCCTGACCTAAGAAGAAATGTCTCCACTAGAGGCAGCAGAGAGCAGCCTGACCTAAGAAGAAATGTCTCCACTAGAGGCAGCAGAGAGCAGCCTGACCTAAGAAGAAATGTCTCCACTAGAGGCAGCAGAGAGCCTGACCTAAGAAGAAATGTCTCCACTAGAGGCAGCAGAGAGCAGCCTGACATTAGAAGAAATGTCTCCACTAGAGGCAGTAGAGTGCAGCCTGACCTAAGAAGAAATTTCTCCACTAGAGGCAGCAGAGAGCCTGACATAAGAAGAAATGTCTCCACTAGAGGCAGCAGAGTACAGCCTGACCTGAGAAGAAATGTCTCCACTAGAGGCAGCAGAGAGCAGCCTGACATTAGAAGAAATGTCTCCACTAGAGGCAGCAGAGAGCAGCCTGACCTAAGAAGAAATGTCTCCACTAGAGGCAGCAGAGTACAGCCTGACCTAAGAAGAAATTTCTCCACTAGAGGCAGCAGAGAGTCTGACCTGAGAAGAAATGTCTCCACTAGAGGCAGTAGAGTGCAGCCTGACCTAAGAAGAAATTTCTCCACTAAAGGCAGCTGAGAGCCTGACCTAAGAAGAAATGTCTCCACTAGAGGCAGCAGAGAACAGCCTGACCTAAGAAGAAATGTCTCCACTAGAGGCAGCAGAGAGTAGCCTGACCTAAAGAGAAATGTCTCCACTAGAGGCAGAGAGACTGACCTAAGGAGAAATGTCTCCACTAGAGGCAGTGAAGAGCATCCTGACTAAGAAGAAATTTCTCCACTACAGGCAGTATAGCGCAGCCTGATCTAAGAAGAAAATTCTCCACTAGAGGCAGCAGAGAGAGACCTGATCTAAGAAGAAATGTCTCCACTAGAGGCAGCAGAGAGCAGCCTGACCTAAGAAGAAATGTCTCCACTAGAGGCAGCAGAGAACCGGAGCTAAGAAGAAATGTCTCCACTAGAGGCAGCAGAGAGCAGCCTGATCGAAGAAGAAATGTCTCCACTAGAGGCAGCAGAGAGCGTGACCTGAGAAGAAATGTCTCCACTAGAGGCAGCAGAGAGCAGCCTGACCTAAGAAGAAAAGTCTCCACTAGAGTCAGCAGAGTCTGACAAAAGATGAAATGTCTCCACTAGACGCAGCAGAGAGTAGACTGACCTAAGAAATGTCTCCACTAGAGTCAGCAGAGTCAGACAAAAGAAGAAATGTCTCCACTAGAGGCAGCAGAGAGCCTGACCTAAGAAGAAATGTCTCCACTAGAGGCAGCAGAGAGCCTGACCTAAGAAGAAATGTCTCCACTAGAGGCAGCAGAGAGCAGCCTGACCTAAGAAGAAATGTCTCCACTAGAGGCAGCAGAGAGCCTGACCTAAGAAGAAATGTCTCCACTAGAGGCAGCAGAGAGCAGCCTGACCTAAGAAGAAATGTCTCCACTAGAGGCAGCAGAGAGCCTGACCTAAGAAGAAATGTCTCCACTAGAGGCAGCAGAGAGCCTGACCTAAGGAGAAATGTCTCCACTAGAGGCAGCAGAGAGTCTGACCTGAGAAGAAATGTCTCCACTAGAGGCAGCAGAGAGCAGCCTGACCTGAGAAGAAATGTCTCCACTAGAGGCAGCAGAGAGCAGCCTGACCTAAGAAGAAATGTCTCCACTAGAGGCAGCAGAGAGCCTGACCCAAGAAGAAATGTCCCCACTAGAGGCAGCACATAGCAGCCTGACATATGAAGAAATGTCTCCACTAGAGGCAGCAGAGAGTAGCCTGACCTAAGGAGAAATGTCTCCACTAGAGGCAGCAGAGAGCAAGACCTAAGAAGAAATGACTCCACTAGAGGCAGCAGAGAGCCTGACCCAAGAAGAAATGTCCCCACTAGAGGCAGCACAGAGCAGCCTGAGCTAAGAATAAATGTCTCCACTAGAAGCAGCAGAGAGCCTAAAACCTAAGAAAAAAATTTTTTCCCCCCTTAAGGAGCAGAGTCTGCCCTTAAGGAGGAAACATTTTAAAATTAGAGGCTTTCTCCCTTCCCCTCAAAGTGGAACATTTCCTTCTTAGGTCAGGCTGTTCTCTGTTTTCCCTCTAGGGGAAAGGACTTTTTCTTCTTAGTCAGCGGGCTCTCTGTCCCTTTTACTGGAGAATTTCTTTCTCAGGTCAAAGCTTCTGCTGCCTCTAGGGAGACTTTTTCCCCTTGGGTTTTCGGGGCTGTTTTCTGCTGCCTTAGTGGGGGGACATTTTTTTCTTAGCCCCAGGCTTTTCTGTTTTGCCTCTGGGTGGGAGACATTTTTCTTAGTTCATGCTTTCTGCTCCCTTTTAGTGGAGAATTTCTTTTTTGTTCATGCTCTTTATTCCCTTTCTAGTGGGGGGACATTTCTTTTTTGGTCAATTTTTGGGGGCTCTCTGCGGCCTCTAGTGGGGGGACATTTTTTTCCCTTAGGTCAGGTTTCTCTGCTGCCTTTAGTGGAGATATTTCTTCTTAGGTCAGGGACTCTCTGGGGCCTCTAGTGGAGACATTTCTTATAGGTCGGCTCCCCGGGCCGGCCTTAAATGGGGGTTTTTTATTCTTATTTAAAGGCTTCTGCTGCCTCTTTTTGGGGAGACATTTCTTTTTAAAGGGCCCGGGGCTCCCCCTCGGGGCTGCCTTTAGTGGGGGGACATTTCTTCTTATGTCAGGCTTTTCTGCTGCCCCCTAGGGGGAGACTTTTCTTCTTAGGTCAGGCTGCTCTCGGGTTCCTCAGTGGAACATTTCTTCTTAGGTCAGGCTCTCTGTTTGCCTCTAGTGGAGATTTTTTCATTTTAGGTCGGGGCTCCCTCTCTGCGGGCTTAGTGGGGAAAAAATTTTTTTGGGTTTTTCAGGTTGCTCTCTGATGCCTCTAAGGGGAAAGGACATTTCTTCTTGGGGTAACTGCGCTTTAAAATGCCTGTAGTGGGGGGAAAATTTTTTTCTAGGTCGGCTGTTTCTTGCTCCCTTCTAGTGGGGGACATTTCTTCTTCGACCAGGCGGGCTCTTTGTGCCTCTGTGGAGAAAATTTCTCCTTAGGTCGGGCTCCTGCTCCCTCTAGTGGAGAAAATTTTTTCCTTAGGTCAGGCTCTCTGCTGCCTTTTTTGGGGAACATTTTTTCTTGGTCAGGCTTCTCTCTGTTTCCTTTAAAGGGGTGGCGACTTTTCCCTCCTTGGGCCCGGGACTGCTTCTGCTGCCTCTAGTGGGGGGGACATTTCTTCTTAGCCCCGGGTTCTCTGCTCCCTCTATTTGGAGACATTTCTTTTGGGTTTCGGGGCCTGCTTTTGGGCTCCCTCTAGGGGAAAAAATTTTTTCTTAGGTTTCGGGGCCCCCTTTGCTGCCTCTAGTGGAGCCCTTTTCTTCTTGGGTCTGGCTCTTGCTCCCTTAGTGGAACATTTCTTCTTAGGTAAGGCTGCCTCTGCTGCCTTAGTGGAGACATTTCTTCTTAGTTCATGCTCTTTTGCTCCCTCTAGTGGAGACATTTTTCTTGGGTCAGTCTGCTCTCTGCGGCCTTTGGGGGGGACATTTCTTCTTTTGGGTTTCAGGCTCTTTTGCGGGGGGCCCTTTTTTTTTTTTGGGGGGGGGAAAAGGGGTTTTTAATTTTTTCTTAGGTCAGGATTCTCTGCTCCCTTTAAAAGTGGGGACATTTTTCTCGGGTTTCAGGCTCTCTGCTCCCTCTAGTGGGGGGGACATTTCTTTTGGGGTCAGGCTGCCCTCTCCTGCCTCTAGTGGAAAACATTTCTTCTCAGGCCCGCTCTCTCCCTGCCTCTATTTGGGGAAGACTTTCTTTTTTAGGTCAGGTTTACTCTGATCCCTCTAGTGGATACTTTCTTCTTAGGTCAGGCTGCTTCTGTTCCCTTTAGTGGAACTTTTTTGCTTAGGTCAGGCTGTCTTGCTGCCTTTTAGTGGAGACTTTTCTTCTTAGGTCAGGCTCTCAGTGTTTTTGTGGAGAAATTTCTTTTTTGGGTTTTCAGGTTTGCACTCAACTGCCTCTAGTGGGGGGACATTTTTCAAAAGGGTCAGGTGCTTTTCTGCTCCCTTTCTAGTGGAGAAATTTCTTCTCGGGTTTCGGGGGTGTACTCTGCTCCCTCTAGTGGAGACATTTCTTTTTAGGTCAGGCTCTCTGTTCCCTCAAAGGGGAGACATTTTTCAAAAGTAAAGGTCTCTCTCCCTCCCTCTAGTGGGGGGACATTTCTTTTAGGTCAGGCTGCTTCTGTTTCCTTTAGTGGAGACATTTTTCTTAGGTGGGGCTGCTCTTAGTTTCCCTCTAGGGGAAAAATTTTTTCCTTCTTAGGTCGGGCCCTCTTGCTCCCTTTTTAAAATTTTTGGGGGACTTTTTCTTCTTATGCCAGGCTCTTTTGCTCCCTCTATGGAGAAAATTTCCCCTTTAGGTCAGGCTCCTGCTGCCTTTTAGGGGAAAGGCCCATTTTTTCCCTTGGGTGGTTTCTCTGCTGCCTTAGTGGAGACATTTCTTTTTTTTTTTAAGGCCCCCGGGCTCTCTGCTCCCTTTTTGTGTAACTTTTTCTTCTTAGGTCAGGCTTCGCTGCCTTTTAGTGGGGAAAACCCTTTTTTTGGGTCAGGCTCTTGTCCCTCTGTGGAAACATTTGTCTGGGGCCCAAAGCTCTCTGCTGCCTCTAGTGGGGGGACTTTTTCTTAGGTCAGGCTGCTCTCTGTTTGCTTTTATGGGGGGAATTTTCCTTCGGAAAGCTGCTCTCTGTGCCCTTTAGGGGAAAGACATTTCTTCTTAGGTCAGGCTGCTCTTTTGTTGCCTTTTGTGGAGAAAATTTCTTTGGGCCCAGACTTTTCGCTCCCTTTTAGTGGAGAAAAATTTTCTTCTTAGGTCAGGCCCCTTGCTGCCTTTTGTGGGACATTTCTTCTTATTTTCAGGCTGCTCTTTTGCTCCCTCTGGGGGGGCCCATTTTCCTTAGGTCAACTTCTGCCCCTCTAGTGGAGCCATTTATTCTTTAGGTCAGGTTACCCTTTTCTTTAGTGGAGCTTTTTTCCTTCTTAGGTCAGGCTATCTTGCGGGCCTCTAGTGGAGACATTTCTTTTTGGTCGGCCTGCTCTTTGTTCCTCTAGTAGAGACATTTCTTTTTTGGTCAGGTGCACTCTGATGCCTCTAGGGGAAAGGCATTTCTTCTTAGGTCAAAATTCTTTTGCTCCCTTTGGTTAAAAGGGAATTTTTTTTTTAGGCCCAAGGGCTGCTCTCTGCTGCCTCTAGTGGGGGGAAAATTTCTTTTAGGTCAGGCTTTTCCCTCTGCTCCCTTAGTGGAGACTTTTCTTTTTAGGTCAGGCTCTCTGGGCCTTTTGTGGAAAATTTTTTAAATTTTTGGGTCAGGCTGTTTCTCCCTGCCTCTAGTGGAGACATTTCTTCTTAGGTCGGTGCTCTTTGCGCCTTAGTGGAGCCCTTTCTTTCTTAGGTTAGGTTGTCTCTTGCTGCCTCAAAGTGGGGGACTTTTTCTTCATATGTCAGGTGCTTTTGTGCTGGCTTGGGGGGACATTTCTTTTTGGGGTTTGGGCCCTTTTTCTGCTGCCCCCTAGGGGGAAAACCTTTTTCTTTTCAGGTCGGGTTTGTACTCTGCGGGCCTCTATTGGAGACATTTCTTTTAGGTCGGTACTCTCTGCCCCTCTATTTGGGGGACATTTCTTTTTAGGTGGGGGTTGCTCTCTGCTGCCTCTAGTGGAAAAAAATTTTTCTTGGGTTTCAGACTCTCTGCTGCCTCTAGTGGGGGACTTTTCCCTTCTTGGCCGGGTTTCTCTGCTCCCTCGGGGTGGAGGCCCATTTTTTCCCTTGGGGTCGGCTCTCGGCTGCCTCTAGTGGAGAAATTTCTTCTTAGTTCAGGCTCTCTGCTGCCTCTTTTGGAAACTTTTTTTTTTTTTGGTTTTCGGGCTGCGCTATACTGCCTCTAGGGGGAGAATTTCCTTTTTTGGGGTCGGGCTGCTCTCTGCTGCCTTTTAGGGGAAAACATTTTTTTCTTAGGTCTGGCTTTTCTGTTGCCTCTAGTGGAACATTTCTTCTAGGTCAGGCGCTGTGTTTCCCTTAGTGGGGGACTTTTTTTCATAGTTTCGGGGGTTTTTTGGCCTCTCTGTTTGCCTGAAAAGGGGAAAAAATTTCTTCTCGGTCGGGGTTCTTTTCTGATCCCTCTAGTTTGGGGGCATTTCCCCTTGGGGTCGGGCTCTTGCGGGCCTTAGTGGAAAATTTTTCTTCTTAGGTCAGGTTTCTTTTTGCTTCCCCTAGTGGAGACTTTTGCTTTTTAGGTCGGGGCTTTTTGCTTCCTCTAGTGGAGACATTTTCCTTAGGTAAAGGTCTCTCTGTTTGCCTTAGTGGGGAAAATTTCTTTTTAGGTCAGGCTGCTCTCGGATCCCTTTCTAGGGGAAACATTTCTTCTTAGGTCAGGGGGCTTTTCTATGCCTTAGTGGGCCCATTTCTTCTTAGGTAAAGGCTTTTTGATCCCCTAAAAATGGGGGACATTTCTTCTTGGGTTTCAGGCTTTTCTGTTTGCCTCTAATGGAGCCCATTTCTTCTTAGGTCAGGCTGCTCTCTGCTGCCTCTAGTGGGGGACATTTTCTTAGGTAAAGGCTTTCAGCTGCCTTTGTGGAAAAAATTTCTTCTTAGGTCAGGTTTGCACCTTTTACTGCCTTTTTAGTGGGGGACATTTTTTCTAATGTCAGGCTGCTCTCTGCTGCCTCTAGGGAGACATTTTTTTCAGGTCAGGCTGTACTCTGCGGGATTTCTGGGTGGAGACATTTCTTTTTTAGGTAGGCTCTTGCTTCCTCTAAGTGGAGACTTTTCTTCTTGGGGTCAGGCTGCTCTCGCTGCCTCAGTGGAGCCCATTTCCTTTTTTTGGTTTCAGGTGCTCTTTTACTCCCTCTAGTGGAGAAATTTCTTCTTGGGTCAGGG
Source organism: Phyllomedusa bahiana (assembly GCA_025379985.1). Classification (NCBI taxonomy): domain Eukaryota; kingdom Metazoa; phylum Chordata; class Amphibia; order Anura; family Hylidae; genus Phyllomedusa; species Phyllomedusa bahiana. The sequence goes on along the minus strand of JAODAL010060111.1, from coordinate 4,876 downwards.
CTGCTCTGTGCTGCCTTTGGGGGGAGAATTTTTTCCCTTGGGTTTCAGGCTCTATGTTCCTCTAGTGGGGCATTTTTCTTGGGTCGGGCTGCTCTCTGCTGCCTCTAGTGGGGGAAATTTCTTTTTTTAGGTAAGGCCTGTCTGCTTCCCTTTAGTGGAGACATTTCTTCTTAGGTCAGGTGCCCCTTGCTGCCTCTAGGGGAAAAAAATTTTTTCTTAGGTCAGGCTTTTCTGCTGCCTTTTGGGGAGGAATTTTTCTTATGTCAGGCTTTTCTGCTCCCTTGTGGGGGGAACTTTTTCCTTGGGTTTCGGGCTCTTGCTCCCTTCTAGTGGAGGACATTTCTTCTTGGGGTTCAGGCTCTCTGTTTCCTTAGTGGGGACATTTCTTCTTAGGTCAGGCTTTCTGCTGCCTCTAGTTTTGACAATTTTTTTTACTTTCCCACTCTCTCCCTGCTTAGTGTGGACTTTCCTTTTTTGGGTCAGGCTCTCTGCGGGCCTTTTAGTGGAAACATTTCTTTTTCGGGTTAAGCTCTCTGTTTCCCCTCTAGTAGGGGCCCAATTCTTTTTTGGTCGGTGTCCTCGGGGCTGCCTCTAGTGGAAAACATTTCTTTTTTTGGGTCGGGCTGTTTCCCCTGTTTGCCTTTTTTGTGGGGGAACATTTTTTTCTTGGGTTTCAGGCTCTCTGCTGCCTCTAGGGGAAAGACATTTCTTTTTTTTTAAGGTAAGGCGGGCTCTTGCGGGTTCTCTTTGAGAAAATTTCTCCTTGGGGAATACGGGCTTCTGCTGCCTCTAGTGGGGGCTTTTTTCTTATGTCGGGCCTCCCCCCCCCCCCCCCCCCCCCCCCCCCCCCCCCCCCCCTCCTTTTCATGCCTCTGTGGAGCCCTTTTTCCTTGGGTTTCAGACCTCTGTGCCTCTAGTGGGGGGACATTTCTTTTTTAGGCCCGGGGCTTTCTGCTGCCTCGTGGGGGCCCCCAATTTTTTTCCTTTGGTCAGGTTCTCTCTGCTCCCCTTAGTGGGGGACATTTCTCCTTGGGTCAGACTCTCTGTTTGGCCTTTTGTGGAGGACATTTATTCTTGGGGTAGGCCCCTCCGTGTCTTTAGTGGGGGGACATTTTTCTTAGGTCAGGTTTACTCTTGTGCCTTAGTAGAGACATTTCTTCTTAGGTAAAGGCTGCACTCTAAAGCCTCTAGGGGAAAGAATTTTTTTAGGTCGGGGTGCTCTCTGTTTCCCCTCTGTGGAGACATTTCTTTTTTGGTCAGGCTTTTCTTTTGTTTCCCCTTTTGGGTGGAGCCCATTTCTTCTTAGGTCGGGTCTCTGCTGCCTCTAGGGGGAGATTTTCCCTTTTTAGGTCAGGCTACTCTCTGCTGCTCTAGTGGGGGCCCTTTTTTCTTGGGTAAAGGCTGCTCTCTCCTGCCCCCTTAGTGGGGGCCCTTTTCTTCTTAGGTTAGGCTGCTCTCTGCCCCCTCTAGGGGGAAAAATTTTTCTTCTATTTTCAGGTGTTTCTGTGCTGCCTCTGTGGGGACATTTCTTTTTGGGTCGGGCCCTCTCGCTGCCTCTAGGGGAGACATTTCTTTTAGGTAAGGCTGTACTTGCTGCCTCTAGTGGAGATATTTCTCCTTAGGTCAGGTTTACTCTCTGTGCCTCTGGGTGGAAAACATTTCTTTTTAGGTGGGGGGCTGCTCTCTGCTCCCTTTTGTGGAGAAATTTCTTCTTAGGTCAGACTCTCTGTGCCTTAGTGGGGGGACATTTCTTCTTAGGTCAGGCTCTCTGCTCCCTCTAGTGGAGACATTTCTTTTAGGTCAGGCTTTTCTGCTGACTTAGTGGGGGACATTTCTTCTCAGGTCGGTGCTCGGGGCCTTTCCCTCTAGTGGGGGGACATTTCTTCATGGGATGGGGCTGCTCTCTCCCTGCCTGTAGTGGGGGAAATTTTCCTGGGTTTCAGGCTGCCTCTGTTTCCCTTTCTAGGGGGAGATTTTTCTTCTTGGTCTGGCTGCGCTATACTCCCTGTAGTGGAGAAATTTCTTCTAGGTCGGGGCTTCTTTCTGATGCTCTAGTGGAGCCCATTGTTCTTAGGTAAAGGGGCTCCTGTTTCCCTCTAGTGGAGACATTTCTCCTTGGGTTTCCGGGCCCTCTCTGTTCCCTTTTTAGGGAAAGACTTTTCCCTTTAGGTCATTTCTCCTGCCCCCTTTCAAATGGAGGACATTTTTTCCCTTAAGGTCAGGCTGTCTCTGTTCCCTCTAGTGGGGGAACATTTCTTCTTAGGTAGGCTGCTCTCGGGTTTCCTCTAGGGGGGGACATTTTTCTTAGGTCAGGCTCTCTGATGCCTCAAATGGAGACATTTCTTCTTAGGTCAGGCTCTCTGATGCCTCTAATGGAGACATTTCTTCTTAGGTCAGGCTGCTCTTGCTGCTCTAGTGGGGACTTTTCCCTTTTAGGTCAGGCTCTCTGTGCCTCTAGTGGAGACATTTCTTTTGGGGTCGGGCTTTTCAGTCCCTTTTAGTGGGGGAAATTTTTCTTGGGTTTCAGACGCTCTTGCTGCCTTTAGTGGAGACATTTCTTCTTGGGTTTCCAGGCTGCTCTCTGCTTCTTAGTGGAGAAAATTTCTTCTTAGGTCGGCTGCTCTCTGCGCCTCTAGGGGGAAAAAAATTTCTTCTTAGGTCGGGCTCTCTGCTGCCTTTTAGTGGAGATTTTTCCTTCTTGGGGTCAGGCTCTTTTGCTCCCTTTTTGGGAAATTTTTTTTGTTTTGGGTCATCCCTTTTCCCCTCTGTTTCCCTCTAGTGGGGACTTTTCCCTTTTTTTAGGCCCAAAATGCCCCTCTGCTTCCTTAGTGGAAAACATTTCTTCTGGGGTCAGGCTGCTCTCTGCGGGCCTCTATTGGGACTTTTCTTTCAGGTCGGGCCCTCTTGCTGCCTCTAGTGGGACATTTTTTTTAAATGTCGGCTTTTCTGCTGCCTCTTGTGGGGGACATTCCTTTTGGTCAGGCTCTCTGCCCCTTAGTGCGGGCTTTCTTTTTTTGGTCAGTCTCTTTTGCTGCCCTCTAGTGGAGACATTTCTCCTTAGGCAGGCTCTCTGTCCCTCTAGTGGAGCCCAATTTCTTCTTAGGTCAGGCTCTCTGCTGCCTTATTTGGAGAATTAATCTTAGGTCGGGGCTTCTGCTGCCTTTTAGTGTAGACTTTCTTCTTAAGTCGGGGCCTTTTGCTGCCTCTAGTGGGGACTTTTCCTTTTTTTGGGTCAGGCTCTCTGCACCCCTCTAGTGGAAACATTTTCTTCTGGGTTTCAAGCTTTTTTCTGCTGCCTCTAGTGGGGGGAACATTTCTTTTAGGTAGGCTTTTTCTGCTGCCTCTATTGGAGACATTTTTCTTTTTTTGGTCAGGCTGCCCCTTTTTGTGTTTTCCTATGGGGGGAACATTTTCCTTGGGTTTAATTTTAATTGGCTTCTGCTGCCTCTAGTGGAAATTTTTCTTATGTCAGGCGGCTCTCTGATCCCTTAGGGGGAGACTTTTTCCCCTTTAGGTCGGGGACTCTCTGCGCCTTAGTGGAGCCCTTTTTCTTTTAGGTAGGCTCTCTTGCTCCCTTTAGTGGAACATTTTTCTTATGTAAGGCTGCCCCTGTGCATGCCTTAGGGGGGACATTTTTTTCTTTGGGTCGGGCCCTTATGCTCCCCTCTAGTGGAGTCATTTCTTTCTTTTGGTTTTAGCTTTTCCTGTGCCTTAGTGGAAAACTTTTTCCTTAGGTCAGGGTCTCTCTGCTCCCTCTGGGTGGAAAGAAAATTTCTTTCAGGTCAGGCTCTTCCCTGCCTTAGTGGAGCCCTTTCTTTTATGTCAGGCCCCTCTGTTTGCCTCAAGGGGAAAGGACTTTCCCCTTAGGCAGGCTCTCTTTTGCCTTTTTGTGGGAAAATTTCTTTTTAAAGGTCAGGTTTCTTTTGCTGCCTCTAGGGGAGAAATTTCTTCTTGGGCCCAGGCTTTTGCTGCCTCTAGTTTTTGGGGACATTTTTTTTAAGTCGGGCTCTTCGTGCCTCTGGGTGGGGGAATTCCTTTTTGGTCGGGCTTTTCTGCAGCCTCTAGTGGAAACATTTCTTCTCAGGTCAAGCTCTCTGCTGCCTCTAGTGGAGACATTTCTTTTTAAAGGTCGGCCCCTCTGCTGCCTCTAGTGGGACTTTTCTTCTTAGGTAAAGGCTGCCTCTGCTGTTTCTCATGGAGACATTTCCCCTTTCGGTAATACTGCTTTTCTGCTGCCTTAGTGGAGACATTTCTTTTATGTCAGGCTGCTCTCTGATGCCTCTAGGGGGAGACTTTCCCCTTAGGTCGGGGATCTCTGTTTGGCCTCTCAGTGGGAATTTCTTTTTTGGGTTTCAGGCTCTTGCTGCCTCTAGGGGGAGAAATTTCTTCTTATGTAGGCGGGCTCTGTGTTTCCTTAGGGGGGAAATTTTTCTTTTTGGGGTTTAAAGCTTATGGGGCCATAGTGGAGTCTTTCTTCTCTGGTCTAGTTCGGGTGCCTCAAAGTGGAGAATTTTCCCCCTTTAAGGTCGGGGCTACTCTTGCTGCCTCTAGTGGGAAAACTTTTTTCCCCTTGGGTCGACTCTCTGTCCCTTAAAAGGGGGAAAGACTTTTTTCCCCTTTAGGTCAGATTTCTTGCTGCCTTAGTGGAGCCCATTTATTTTTTAAAAATTTGTCTTTTTTAAAACCCCAATTTACAAAGTTTGGGGCCCTTTTTAAAACGATTGAAGTAAAACTTGCAGATAATCAAAAAGGTTCAGATTTAGATATGTTGAAACCCTTTTTTACACTCTGTACCCCCTACCCCCAAAAAAAAAAAAAAAAAAAAAAAAAAAAAAAAAAAAAAAACCCCCCCCCCCCCCCCCCCCCCCCCCCCCCC
>JAODAL010060110.1:0-21068 GCA_025379985.1 Phyllomedusa bahiana | reverse complement strand
ATTAGCCAATATTTGCCTTTCAGAAAAAGAGAGTTTAATCCAGAATCATCTTCTAGTATCTTAAGTTACAGACAAAATAGCACTTGTTCATGATCAGACAGCTTGAAAAAGGTCGGGGAGATTTTTATTATAACAAAACTACCAAACAAGAGGTCACTTAAGGCATTGAAACTACTCAAATCTTTTAAAGAATAAAAAGATGAAATGTAAGCCTTGCCACATTTTAGAAACTTTATTTTCTAAATGCTTACATTTCAGGCATAACCATTACTTTACATTTATACACCATTACTGTCAAAAATCCCATCATTACGCACTTTTCCGAGCTTTCAGCTTTGGTTTCATCTTTGACTCTTTTGTTTCCTTTATTCACACACTATATAAAGATTATAATTCATTTTTTTTCACCCTCAAATTTAAACCCCTCGGCGGGTCTCAATTCAAATTTTTAGATTAAAAAAGTTCATTTTACCTCACAAAACATTCATCACTTCTTGTAATACCTAGTTATTTCAAGAGGTTCTCTTATTCTGATAGCTATGAAATGCAGAACAGTCTTCATTCAAAAAATAAAAAATAAATAAATCCTGTTTAGACAAAAAGGTACTATATATAGAAAACATAAAATGTCAGTATATATGTATGGTATATTTCAGTTTGCAAGGTAGATGATCTATCCACACCACAAGGCACAGGCACCATCATTTTTAGTGGGCCGGGGAAGCCCCTACCCCCCAAAAGGGACAAGTGGTCTTCATGTGTTCGTGAAAAGTCGATTCACCTGAGCATATTGATGGCCCCCCCGATTCTGGAGATATAAAGGGGAAACAATGCATCAGCCAGGTCGGGTTTTGTCAGTTACCCTTTGCCATGGTCAGCACGCAGACCACTCTGATTTTAATGGTTGCCACTTGGGTTGGGCCCCTCATTCCTTTTAACGTGCTTTGAGGTGTGTGGCACCATCTCTGGCTTGCGGAAATTGTTTCAAAGAATCGGCCCCTCAATGTATGATATAGACAAAGGACGTCCACTTCTTTGTTTTTCTGGACTCTTCATCTCTCTGGGTCTCTGTTCCAAACCTGCTATGACACTCTCTCACACTAAAGTTAGGGGGCATTCCGTATGGAGAGCACCCTGCTTAAACCCTCACAAGGCAAGGTAATGTTATAAATTTTTAAAGGGTTTTTTTCTTGGTCTAATGATTAAAAATTGGAACAGCTGATGAGGGGGGGATTTTTTTTAAATCCAAATTAAATTGATTCAAATATTCCTAAAGGTGCTATTTTTTTTTTTTAAATATATTTTATTAGGCACTGTATGAAAATCATATAACAATCAGCGTTTCAAACAATTTGAGAATAACAAGTACCAAAATTTTCCTTTGCTATAAAGCAATTAAAAAACAAAAAACAGCCCTAAAAAAGGTTTAGAATACCGAAGTCCCATATTTAATCAATACTAAAAACTGCCATCCCTCCCCTGGTCTGGGATTTTGTTTCCCCGGTTTAAAATTGGCTTCTCTGTTTAAAATGTCATTACCCTACTGGGGGAACTTTTACAAAAGAGAAACATATACCAAACCAGTATTCAACAAAAAAAAAAAAAAAAAAACCACACAAAGCCAGGTCTCTCTTTTTTCTGCAAATAGTTTTATACCCAACTCGTTAAGGTGACAAAAGGCGTGATCAAATTTTAAAATTAAGGTTATGTCCCTTTACCCTGTGCCACTGAGGGCTTAAACCGCCCAAAGACCCTTCTGATTCCCTTAGGAAAACTGAAAATTTGGGAAGATGTTAGAAATTTTTTTATTTCGCATTGTTGTAAATTTCTCGATAAAAGGTTCATTTTTTAAAAAACCCCCCCCATTCCCCTTTTATGACTCAGTATATATTTGATCCCAGCATATATTTTTGTTTGTCCATTGCCATTTTAAAGGTCGGCCCCTCAGGTTCCAGCCATTTTTAGCCCGCAGGCACCCTTTTTGCTCCCCAAAGTATAATATGTAAAAGTGCTGATAATCATTTCTTGATGTGTTGTCTCCGCAACTCATCTTTTTTTTTTCCATGAAATAAAAATATTTTGGGGAAATACGTATTGTTTTCCTATCAAATTTGTGCAATAGGTCCCCTTTTTTTTCCCAAAAATGTTGTATCCCTTGGCACGTCCATAACCCATGATAAAATTTTTGTTTTTTCCTGCCACTTTTTTGGGCAGGCCCCGTTAACCTTTTAGGGAATTTTTGGTGAGGGGGGAAATCAAAAGCATATATTGCACCATGTCTATTTTAAAATAAGTTTCATCCCTTTTTTCTTTTATAAGTGCTTCGAATTGCCTTCCACCCTTTGAAAAAATAACCTCACCTGCAAGTCAATACCCAACCTTTTGTCCATTTCCTAAAAACCACTTCTGAATTGTAATTATTATTTTTCTCTAATGTTTGCTAAAATTTTTCAGTAATAGTTTTTCGTCTGAATTTCCCTTTTAAAAACCCTTTCAAAGTCATTTCAACCCCCTTTTTTTTACGTACACCTGTAGCCTAAAAGTCAAAAGATCTGATCGCAAGTTTTGAAAAATCTGGGAACCTGGAAACCTAAATTTCCCTTTCGCCCTCCTAAAAACTTTTCCATCTTTTACATTTTAAGTGGAAGACCTGATTTACTGAAGTTTTCCCTTGGTCTCTCCACGTTTTAAACAATTATGGTCTTGCCTACCGGAAATTTTTTATGATCCCTTGGTAGATATTTTGGAGATCCAAAAGGGGAGCCCATATCTCTTTTTTTAGCTCCTTCCAGGCTGCCACTTCCCCCTTAATAGCACTGAATTTTTACTACGTGGATATTTCAATTGTAATGAAAAAATGCTGGCGTTTTTCCCCCTGCTAAATTTTTTTTTTAACGCACAACCCCAATAAAAGTTTGTCTGAGAATCCAATCTATGAGGCCTTTTTTAAAACATGCGATATTTATAGCCCCTTTAAAGTTTGGTAGATTTGGCCCCCCTCCGATTTTTGTGCTTGTAACTTTAAGAGCTATTTTTGTTTTCTTCCCGTTCCAAAAAACTATTTACCATTTTTTATATATTTTGACGTCCACATGCGCAAAAAAATTATATTTGTTTGCAGTGGGTATAGCAACCCGTGCAAAAAGAAATCATTTAACAAGATGAATACGCCCCATGAGGAATAGGGAAGGCCTCCCCCTTTGAGTTCTCTTTGAATTTTCAAAATGGGAAAATTTAATTTATAGAGCGAGGAAGACAAGTGACCTATTTTAATTCCAAATTTTTTAATTAATCTTTTGCTATTTTCTCCCTGCTGCTCTAATCACCCCATTTTTTGACCCTTTCCCCATCCATAACAATTCACACTTCTCACGTTATTGATCCCCAGAAAATGTACCAAATTGCGTCGCAACTCCAGAACTTTAGGTAATTGCGTATTTGGTTTACCCATAAACAAAAGCACATCATGGGCAAAGCATTAAAATTTTATCTCATTTCTCCTATTCTGGCCATAAAATATTTGGGAATTTTCCAGTACTCCAATAATGCCAAGCGTAAAATTTGAAAAGCAAAGGCGGAGTGGACAGCCTTGCCTCGTCCCCTTGTGTAAACTACAGGTATCTGATCGAAAACCGGGGGTTTACCCTGCTGCCCTCGGATTTTATAAAAAACCCCGAAATATAATTATGCATTTCCCCTTGTTTCCCAAAAATTTGTTAGAACCAACATACCCGGGCCAAGGGACATTATCAAAAGCTTTTTCAGTGTCTAAAGCACAGCGCCCTGGCTACTTTTGGGCTCCCCTCCCGTGCATGACACCAGTCTCCTAAAACCTTTCTGAATTAATTACTGGCCCCCCCCCCTTTAAAAATCCCCCTTGCCCTGCCTTTTAATTCTGGGGTATTCCTCCCAAATTTTTGGGCCATTAATTTGTATGAGCTTGATATCTTGATTGATAAGTGATATTGGTTGTATGATTCCACCCTATGAGACCCCTTCCCGGTTTCGGTAGTACTTTTAAAAGGGCCAAAATTTTCCCCTCATTGGATACCCGCCCCTTTAATAAAGTTGAAAAATAATAGCTAAGTTTGGGATTCTGGGACTGTGGGATTTTATAAAATTTGCCGTTACCATCGGGTTTGGCGCTTTCCCAAACCCCAATTGTTCTTATTGTCTCTTTACTTCCCCTTGGGGTCATGGGGCTTCAATTTTTGTTGTCTCTCTATATTTTAGGTATCTTGCTTTGTTCTAAAAAAGGCTTACAGTTGTGTCGACCCCTTCAAATCCGGACGATTTCTGTAAATCCCCAAAAAAAGGGTGTTGACTTTCTTTGGATCAGTGCCAAACTCCCGCCCCCCCTTCTCAGGAACAATTCCCTTGTGTCCCTCCCCGGGCCTTTGCCAATCTACCCAAATAATTTTCCCTGTTTTTGTTACCAAACGAAAAACTTTCCCTAAATTTTGTTCTGTACAATTTATCCCTTCTTTCTAACCAATTTAAACATCTTTTTTGCTTCCTCCCATCTTTGCTTTTTTATAAATAAACGTATCTCTTACAAAGGGGGAGTACTCTTCTTAGTAGTCTACTAATTCAAATATTTTTTTTTTAACTAACTTTTTGTAATGGGAAATGTGACAAATTTCCCTTTCCCCCCTAAGCACCGTTTTTGGCCTTCTCCCATAGCAAAAACCCGGGGGTTTTTACTGTGCTCTTTTTGCAAATAAAATTCTAGCCACCATCCCTGGGTCATCTCCTTAAAGGATCACCTCCGCTAAAGTTCCGGAAAAAGCCATATTACATCTTGGCCCTGGGGGGAAAGTGTCGGGTAAATCAAGCACTTAGAGCATGGGCAGTATAATGATGTCCTTGATGCTCTTCTATAGCCTATCTATCAATTATGGGGACCAGGAAAATTTTTATTCTTGACCGGATTTATTACATTTTAAAAAAAAAAGTAAACCCTACTATCCGGAACGATAAACTCCATACATCATAAGCCTGTGTTTTGACAAAAATTTTTAATGCCCATATCATTCGCCCAAATTTTGAGCTTGAAGGGTTTCGTTTACGATCCTCCTCTGGTTCCTCACTGCGTTCATATCGCCCCCCACACTATGTATGCGTGCTTTTTGTAATTATATGAGACCCCAACCCTTCCCAAAAAAATTCTATTCCGTCCTTGTTTGGACCATATCATTAATATGCATAGATTGCCTGCTGGGGACTCTAAAAGCACTTTTTAAACCATCTGCCTCATCATCTGTTTCCCCTAGATAATATGTTGTATGTTAAGGACTTTTTTTAAAAAATCAATACTCCCTTTTTCTTTTTTTTGGCCGGTGACCCCCCGGGCTCCCCACCCAAAATTTTTTTCATTCTGAAGAATCACTATCGGGGCAGGTGCGTCTCTTGAAGCAAAACCACACAGGGTTTTTTCTTCCCAGATGGCTTTGGGGTTAATGACTTTTTTTGGGGACATTTTAACCTTTTACCTTCCATGAAAAAAATTTCATTTTTAATAGTATAAAATATCAATAATGTGATCTTGCAGCCCAGAACCATAAAATTTTCCTCCCTCCCCACCTCCATAGCGATTGTGATTACAATCATTCCTGGCATAAACTTTTAAAGCTTGAACAAAACTATTAGTTTTCATTAAATCAACATTTAAAGAACAAATTTCCTTCATTAACCACCATCCCATTTCTTTCATGAATAAATTTTTTCTGATGTGGACTTAAACCCTTACCTTCGCCACCCTTAATGGGGAATTAAATTTGTGCCACCTTAAAAGGCCCCCAAAAACCCCAAAAAAAATTTTTTTGGAGACTCCTTTTCCCCCAAAAAAGAGAGACACAAAAGCAAGGGGAAAAAAAAAAAAAAAAAGGAATAGGAAAAAGGGAAACGGGGAAAAGCAATATGATTTCAAAGAGTCCGGGGAACGTTTCTGTATGTCCTTTGTAGAAAATGGGTGAGTAGAACCCTTCACGTTTTATTTCGGCCCCTTTTCGGGAGTTTTGGAAATTCTGTTTTTTGGGTCTGGCCCCTTGAGCTATCCTTTTTTAGAGGTGCAATTGTCGAGTTGGGGGTGTTGGTTTTTTTTGGTAATCCGATAGTATTAAAGAAGTTCATTTTCAGCTTGTTTAACGGGTTGGGAAAAGTCCACTTTCCTCCGGTATGACACCCTCGAGAGCTGATAACCCCCGCGAATTGATCTTTTTAGCGTAGAGGCAGAACATATCTTTCTAAAGGAAAAGCCTTTTTTTCGATATTCCACCAATAGTCATTAAAGATGAGTATTTGAAACCCTCATACTTTTTTGGTTTTGGCGCCGTTTTTTTAAACTTTTTAAAATGTTTTCCCGTCAGTATAGCCAAAAAAAATTGGCTATGATTGTCTTTGGGTAATTTGAGCGTCCCCCCCGCTCCGTTTTGGCTTGACGACTTTCTGGCCTAAATTTTTGGGGCTCTCTCTACTTTGCAGACTGTGTCTATATTTAGTCTTCTAGCAAATCTTTTCACATATTTGTTTAAGGTTCCCGCTGAATTTTTCCGGTAGCCCTATGATCCGTAGATTTTATTTTTACGTGAGCGGTTCTCTAGATCTTTAAGTTATTCATGATTTTCTTTTTGGTTTCAGTGAATTTATTTAGAGAGTATGGAGGTCGGATATTTTGTCCTCTGTTATGGGGTAATCTTTGCTCTAATTCCTCCTGCCGTTTTACCTTTTTTGCCAACCTGCGCAAGTCTAATATTGTTTTGATGCGTTTTTTTGAGATTTGGGAGCATTTTCTTGGCCCTGGGATTTGGTAGTTTTTTTTAATCAATTTTTATCAGAGGGGGTTCACTCTCCCCCACTTTCCTTCGCCCCCTATGGTACCCATTTCCCCCGATTCAAACTCCCGCTTTCCCCGACGCCCTTTTTTCCCTTTTTAGTAATCGGCGCCCTATACACACTTTTTTTCTCCCTAGGCTTTAGGGAAAAAAAGTCATGGGAAAAAAACTATTTCAATCTGTTTTTTTTTTTTTTTTTTTTTTTTTAGAGTCAGCTTTTTTTTAACCACAAACGTTTGTAGTTCTCTTTATTTTTGCACATACGCTTGTGTTTAAAAAGAATGATGGGATAGCTGCTTTTTGACCAGAATATACTCTTGAGACTCACTGAAAGAGGACGGCTGAGTTAAACAAGCGCCTAGGAAAAAATTCCGTTATGCTCCAGGGGTTTTGACTTTTTCCTCCTTCTGCCCTTTGTTGCTCCTCTCCTCCTCCTCCCCCCCCCACCTCCTTTATTCAGTCTTATCGAAGATTCACACATTATGTAAATTTGGGCATATTTTCTGTTCCCGTAGTGGCTTTGGGTTCTTTTTTGCCTTCCCACACTCCCCTCCTTCTCTCTCTCTCTCCCCCCGGCTTGCAGGTTATGCTTTTAACATAAGTTTTTTCTTTCCTTCTCTCTCCCCTTTCCCCTCCCCCCTCTCCACTGCTTACTTTATGCTGATTTCGGCAGTCCAGGTGATTTTTCATGCTCCCATGGCTTCCATGAGGTGAACTGGAGGGGCCGAGTGTCTCTGTTTCCAGGTTCCCGGGTGACAGGGGGGCAACACCACTCGCAGATGATTTTTTGGACCTCAGATAAATCTCAAGCTCCCGGATGCTTTTCAGTGGTATGCTGGGGTTTGTTTCAGATATTTAGGGGATGGGACGCTGGGACCCCGTCCCCTCTTCCCTCAGGGCTTGGAACCAGAAGTGCTAAAGGTGCTATTGACATAAAATTCTCACCAGATGTCGGTAAATATCCATCCAATACACACATTCAAAGAAATCAAACAATTGATATCCATTATCAATTAATAATATGTGTAATAAGAAGAAATGACACAGGGAAAAATTAATCAAAACATGAAGAGTGAGAGAAGCCAGAAGCCATGGAAAATCATAATGTCAGCTGAAAAAACAGTAATTAAAAGCAACCAAAAATTAGTGAAAAATAACTCCTGGGTTTAACTAATGGCATATAAAAATATATAGGTGCCACACAAGAAACATCTCATGATAGGTAAAACCAGTGAGCTGTCAAGACCTTTACAACCTTATTGTTGCAAAACATACTGATGACATTGGTTACAGAAGAATTTCTAAACTACTGAAGGTCCCATTGAGCACTATTAGGACCATAATCTGAAAGTGGAAAGAACATCATTTCACCATAAACCAGCCATGACAAAATGCTCCCCACAAGATTACAGACAGAAGAGTAAAAAAATCAGAGAGTTTTCCAAGAGCCAAGTACTGCCTATGGAGAGCTACAGAGTTGAATCAGCGGGTACAGTTGTTTAAAAGTAAACAATAAGTAATGCACTCTACCTCCATGGCCTGTGCAAATTCACCTGTATGCAAATTCACCATTGCTAAACAAAAAGCGTTTTCAAGGGTATTTCAAGTTTGCTCAACAACATTTAGATAATTCAGGGAAATACTGGGAGAATATAGTCTGGTCAAATGAGACCAAAAATTTAACTTCTTGGATGCATAATACACACTATGTTTGGAAGCCATAAGGCACTGCATATCACCCCAAGAACACCATATCTACTGTGGAATGGGAAAATCATGGTGTTGAGCTGTTTTTCAGTATACAGCACTGGCAAACTTCATATAATTGAAGGAAGGATGAATGTACAGATGCACCATTCTTGATAAAAATCTGCTGCCATCTACCAGAATGAAGGGTGGACATTTCAGCAAGACAATGATCCCAAACACACAGCCAACGAAACTCTCAATTGGTTTTAGAGAAATAAAGCTGCTACAATGGCCCAGCCAGTCACCTGACCTGAATTTCATAGAATATCTATGGAAGAAACTAAAGTTCAGAGTTCATAGAAGGAGTCCACGGAACATTCAGGATTTGAAGAGTTTTTGAGTGTAAGAATAGGCCAAAATCACACCTGAGAAATGCATGTGACTAGTTTCTTCATATAGAAGGCGTCTTGAAGCTGTCATCTCCAACAAAGGCTTTTGTATAAAGTACTAAATACATTTCTTAAAGCATGTTCAACACTTTTTCCCTTTGTCATTATTACACAACTTTATGGTCATCTATTATTTGATTTCTTTGTCTGTATGGATTGAATGGGTTGTTACCGACATCTGGTGAGAATTTCCTGGCAATAGCACCTTTAGAAATACAATTTCAATACTTATTTCAACCACTGTATAAGTATACAGAGGTCTTATTTCAAAGGTCTTGTATTAAAAACCATATAATATACTATGTCAGAGCCTATTCCTACTGTCATGTGTTCCCTGCAAAGCTTATTTTACAGGTGTTCCTTAGTAGTTGAACTTGTCTATGTAATACAGTTTCTTTTGAAACTTACTAGGCTGGCATCAACAATTGTCAAAACCAGACTTTGCCTCCTGCTAAAGGTGCAGAGCACTGAGTTGAATGGGTACCAGATCAGTGATCTAAACCTTCATCTAAAGGCTGCAAATGGAAATCAGTGTCATAGTATCTCTTTTAAATCAGTGCCTATTTTTTTCTTTTAACAAAGTCTGTAAAAGTAACATGTCAGATATACAATTGCCACTTTGTGTGTTCTACTCTTTAATCTTCCTTTGTCATGTTTGAAAAACTTAAAAGGGCAACATGTATGAACGGGTCAGTTTCTCTTTTCTGCCGTTAAATGCGCCAAAAGTGAGTGTTCCGCTTTTTTCCTTACGTATGGCACGTTTTTTGGGTATATTTGGCACACTGTGCACTAGACCTGACACTTTGTAATGTTCCAAACATGTGGGATCGTTCTGGGGGTGTTCTGGAGGCGTAGTGCACCACATGTGTAACATTAGGCACATTTATGAATGTGGGACAGCAAAACTAGGTGCATTACTGTTTTAACAGCCAGACCAATTTAAATGTGGTCTGCCTGAGCCTGAGTAGTATTAATGAAACTAGATTTGCCATCAGGACAAAAAAAAATGTCCCTTATTTCTCAACTTATACTAGTAAAATAATAAAAAGTAATTTATAGTAATTAGCAAACAATATAAAATTAAATCACAGAAATGTACTAATAAATTCTATAATATAAAATAAATACAAAAATAGAAAATTATCTCCTATAAAATATATTTAAAATGAATATAATCTAAAATTATTTTTAAATTAAATAATATAAATTAATAAAACTGCTACAGCTTCCGCTATAAATCCCGTTCTCATTGAACTGCTTTAGTAGCCATTGTCGAATTCTGGCATTCATTTATACACGTTTGGTGCTTTACTAATGCGGCAAAGTACCCTAGCATGCCAAACATATATGCCAGATGACTTGATCCCTTTGCCCTATTTATGAGTGCAAATTCACCACTATCATATATTCAGGCCCATTATACATTGAAAGAAGATGCAAAAAATTATGTTGAGGCGCCAGGTTTCATACATGCTGCCCTTAATGTTTCATGGCTATCTGATAGTATGAGGATTTTATGCTGGAATGCAGTGCTTTTTATTCTCCTAACATGGGCCCTCATTTACTAGAGTAGTTGAACCAGAAAAGTGTCTTAAAATTCACCAAAAATTAGACACTTTTATTACGGGCATAAGACACTTTCTGCACACTGCTCGGCACAGTTGGCGTGGTTTGGTATAAAGCAGACACGGATTTTTGGGAAGGTGATCATGGCCATGATGCGACCCACTGCTCCTGAATTTGCCAAAATGGGCCAAAACTCTGGCACAGAAAAGATGCCCGAAGAAAACTGGTCAAAATGTACAAGTCTAAAGCTGCACCAACTTATCAGCCTGTGAGAAATCTGGTACATTTTTAGACAGCTTGTTTACATTTATGTTGTCTAAATTTTCAACTGCAATAGTAAATAAGGGCCATAATGCTTTCGATTGAAACCAAAACGCTCTCCTTGGTACAGAAAGTATTGTTCCAATAGTCTTTTGGCTTGACTAGGTGATTGTTAGCAAACTGCAGATGGGCAGTAATGTTCTTAAAGAAGAAAAAAAATGACTTTCTCCCTGCAATCCTGCCATACATAAAATGTTGTTCAGGGTTCTCCGGATGGTGGACTAATGACCAATAACATTAGTTAATCTGAGAAAGTCTTTTAGTTGCTTTAAGGTTACTTGGATTTCTCGGTGATTGCATAGATTATTATACGGTTTGCACTTAGCATTTTTTTTTGTTTACCCCCTCTGTGGAGAGTGACAATGGTCTTAAATTTCCTACATTTATACACAATTTTTTCATAGATTTGTGGAGTCAAATCTCTTTAGACATGGTTTTTAAACCATTTCTAGCCTTAATAAGCATCAACAACTCTTCCTTTGAAGTCCTGAGAAATCTTCTTTGCTTATGTCATGATGAACTTCCAGAAATATGTTGTAAAAATCAGACTATGATAGATTCCTGTTCCTAAAACCAAACCTGACACCTGGTTGCTAGCTTACTGATTGAAAACACCTGACTAACTTCAACAGTAAATTCTCTGCTAATCCAAAAGGTTCATAACTTTTTTCACTAACAAATATGTACTAATGGATAATTTTCCTGAATAAATAAATGACAAACTCTAATATTTTGACTCATTTGTTTGATTTGGTTCTTTTTATCAACTTATTTATTGTTTTTTCTTTTCTATATCAGTACTGGAGATGCTGTTGAATGGCACAAGCAAAGATCTGTAGATGTTTTATCATAAAATGTAAGAAACTGTTATGGTTTATATATGTCTATGGGTGCCTATTCAATCATTAACCCCATTAAGGATAGCACAAGATTAGTGATGAGCGATTGTGTCAGCTGTCTTTATCGAGTCGATAGTCGATATCGGCAATTATCATGACGATATCCGATAGTTGATAACAGATTATCGCCGATGACTATTAAGTCTATGGGAGAGGAACAACACCTTCATTCTTACACCCAAACAGGGGTGGAAAAGCTGGAATTAACATCCACAAAAGCCAAATGGATATGTGCTACATCTTAGGCCACACACTTAGGTTATAAAAGTCACAGAAAAAAAGTCACAGACCATTCACTATCCCTGTCTTGTACCACAGCATGACCCTTAATCCTGCATGACCCACAAATTAAAAAGTGCCAGAAGCCAGTATTATTTGAACCATCATTTTACTTGAACTGGACATTGACTATAACTGTGCTGGAATGCAGCATGACCCTTAAACCTGTCTGACCCACAGATTAAAAAGTGCAGGAAAAAGGAGTCTGTAAATGTTATATGGATTAATATGGCGGCCTTCGCACCACTGACAACAGGTGTAATTTAAAATAAAATATGTATAAAACGATATGCGTACAACTGAGCTCTATGCGACAAACAAACGCACGGAGTCCAATAAGAGTATTGAAATATTATATGGTTTAATATGGCAGTGTCAGGGACCGGTCAGGGACACGCACACACAGACACAGACAAGTGGGCCCTGACTCTGATCCCAGCCCATGTCCCTGGCTTTTGGGGAACCCGACTCCTTAATAGGCCGGCCCCAACCGGAAGACTGATGGCTGCACTAATGAAGGTGCAACACAGACAAGACAAACAGACACAGAACAATTAAGCGAAGTCGGGCGGTCCAAAGTCGGCAACAGTACGGTCAGAGAGGTACGGAGACGTGAGACAAAAAGGATAAACAGAATACAAGCCAAAGGTCAATACCAGATGGGAGCAGCAGTACCAAATCACTGAGAGACAGAATAGTCAGGAGAACAGCAGGGTCAAATACAGGAAAGGCAAATGCAAAGTAAGGGCTAGCTACAAGCAATAGAACTCTATAGCAGGCACAGGGTACTGGTGAAAGCATTCTTAAATAGGTGAGCAGCAGACACAGAACAGAGATGATTGGTGGAAGAAACACAAAGCTAGATAGGGAAACAAGGCTGTCAATCAAGGAGGAACACTGGTTAACTGAAAGAGTGCTGGAGGATTCCTGGCCACGGGCGTTGGCCAGGAATCAATTACCTACAGGGAAAGAAGGACCCGTTCACACTAGTGAATAAGAAGACTAAGTATTACGTTAAAAACATGGCTTATGTCGTACCGGCCGTGGCCGGCGACCAGAACCAAAAGCAGGGGGCGTGCCAGGCACAATCATGACAGGCAGCCTTCGCACCACTGACTATAAGCGTAATTTACTAGGAAATTTGTAGAACACAATATTCGTACAACTGAACTCTTTGCACCAAACAGACGCACAGACTGCATTAAGAGTATTTAAATATTATATGGATTAATATGACAGCCTTTGCACCACTGACTACAGGTATAATTTACTAGGAAGTTTGTAGAACACAATATTCATACAACTGGACTCTTTGCGCCAAACTGAGACGTACGGACTTCAGTAAAACTATTTAAAAGTTATAGGGATAAGTTATGCCGTTTTTTGGGAACACTGACATGCAGTGATTGCAATAGAACTGAAAACACAGGGACAGCAGAGGTCTGCTTCCCAAAAAAGTGGTAGAAAATTATTTTTCAATTGAAAATCACAGAAAAACATTGAGCTGTGAAATATCTTCTTTTCAATATGCCTCTCCTCCTAACCTTCCCCCCCCTCCACCGCAGTGATTGCAATAGAACTGAAAACACAGGGACAGCAGATGTCTGCTGGCCATAAAAGTGGTAGAAAACAATTATTTTTCAATTGAAAATCACAGAACACATTGAGCTGTAAAATATCTTCTTTTCAAATGCCTCTCCTCCTAACCTTCCCCCCCCCTCCACCGCAGTGATTGCAATAGAACTGGAAACACAGGAACAATTTCAACTGCTAGCAGAGGTCTGCTGGCCAAAAAAGTTGTAGAAAACAATTCTTTTTCAATTGAAGATCACAGAACACACTGAGCTGCAAAATATCTCCCTTCGTTTCAAAAGCCTCTCCTGCTAACTCCCCCTTCCCCCCCGCGCAGCCCCACGGCTACACACGCTAGTAGATTTCCTTTAAACTTTCTCTAAATAAATAAGAAGTGCAATTCTCTAATCTAACTCTATTCTAAGCTGTAGGTGGATGGTTTCTTGTATTAGAAGTGACTATCAGAGCTGTTAGAACAGCTATTGGTTTAAACGCAGACAGACACGTCCTGCTTTGAAGAGGCATAGACAGAGAATGAGCTCAAACAGGAAATGCAGCAGCATAGATAAAACAAGGTGACGTGATTTTTGCAGCAAATGAGATCCATACACCACAAAGTGGTGACGTTGTACTTCCTCCTCACCCTCTCTATCCTCAGTTCTGATTGGCTGGCCACCAAAATGACAGGAAACGCTGAAAATGGTGCGATAGTAATAGATCATCTGTAAGATTGTCACCTAAAATATTACGTGATCGGAAATTTCCGATCAGCCTAAAAATCTTGCCGATTTCAACTTTTGTTGATAACATCGCTCATCCCTACACGTGATGTGTTTCATGACAACATCTGTACAACACTATCAGCATTGTGGATATGTTGGCTCTATACCGTGGGGGAAAAAGTATTTAGTCTGCCACCACTTGTGCAGGCTCTCCCACTTAAAAAGATGAGAGAGGCCTGTAATTGACATCATAGGGAGACCTCAACTATGAGAGACAAAATGAGAAAGCAGATCCAGAAAATCACATTGTCTGATTTGGAAAGGATTTATTTGCAAATTATGGTGGAAAATAAGTATTTGGTCACCTAAAAACATGCAAGATTTCTGTCTCTCACAGACCTGTAACTTCTTCTTTAAGAGGCTCCTCTGTCCTCCACACATTACCTGTAGTAATGGCACCTGTTTGAACTTGTTATCAGTATAAAAGACACCTGTCCACAACTTCAAACAGTCACACTCCAAACTCCACTATAGTGAAGACCAAAATGCTGTCGAAGGACACCAAAAACAAGATTGTAGCCCCGCACCAGGCTGGGAAGAATGAATCTGCAATAGGCAATTAGCTTGGTGTGAAGAAATCAACTGTGGGAGAAATCATTAGAAAATGGAAGACAAGACCACTGATAATCTCCCTCTATCTGGGGCTCAACGCAAGATCTCACCCTGTGGGGTTAAAACGATCACAAGAATGATGAGCAAAAATCCCAGAACCACACGAGGGGACCTAGTGAATGACCTGCAGAGAGCTGGGACCAACGTAACAAAAGCTACCATCAGTAACACACTACGCCGCCAGGGACTCAGATCCTGCAGTGCCAGACGTGTCCCCCTGCTTAAGCTAGTACATTTCTGGGCCCATATGAAGCTTGCTAGAGAGCATTTGGATGATCCAGAAGAGTATGGGGGGAATGTGATATGGTCAGATGGAACCAAAGTAGAACTGTTTGGTACAAACACAACTCTTATTTCTAGGAGAGAGAATGCTGAGTTGCATCCAAAGAATACCATACCAACTGTGAAGCATGGGGAGGTGGGGCAAAGAGACCAGGGCTACTGATCGGTGTACATGAAAGAATGAATGGAGTCATGTATAGTGAGATCTTGAGTGCAAACCTCCTTCCAACAGCAAGGGCATTGAAGATGAAACATGGTTGGGTCTTTCAGCATCATATTGATCCCAAACACACTGCCAGGGAAATGAAGGAGTGGCTTTGTAAGAAGCATTTCAAGGTCCTGGAGTAGCCTAGCCAGTCTCCAGATCTCAACCCAATAGAAAATATTCAGAGGGAGTTGAAAGTCCGTGTTGCCAAGTGACAGCTCCAAACATCACTGCTCTATAGGAGATCTGCATGGAGGGATGGGCCAACATAACAGCAACAGTGTGTGCCAACCTTGTGAATACTTACAGAAAATGTTTGACCTCTGTCATTGTCAACAAAGGATATATAACAAAGTATTGAGATGAACTTTTGTTATTGACCAAATGCTTATTTTCCACCATAATTTTCAAATTAATTCTTTCCCACTCAGACACTGTGATTTTCAGGATTTGTTTTCTCATTTTGTCTCTCATAGTTGAGGTCTACCTATGATTTCAATTACAGGCCTCTCTCGTCTTCTTAAGTGGGAGAGAACTTGAACAATTGGTGGCTGGCTAAATACTTTTTTTTCCCCCACTGTATATGCAACTTGTAATAGAACAAATAACAAAATAAACTAAAGTCTTGATTGTATCAGTCAATAGGAATTAGGAAGCTGTAAATCCACTTCCAGCCATAGGTACTAATAGAAAAACTGCTACATTTATGCATCATGAATGCAATGGAAACAACGTAAGTTTATATGTTTCTGTCCTTGTGCTAAGACATGTGGCAACAAAAGAATAAATGAATGTCTGAAACTAATTTTGCAGTATAAAAATAGATTAGCATGGGAATATAAATCCCAACTGTTCTCAATTTATGCTAAATTGCACATAGTGTTCTCCCACATACCTTTAACTCAGTAAAATTGCAGGCTGAAAACTTCTGCTAATTTTCGGGGGGGGATAAATTTACCGCCCCTTGTCCGAAAGGGCTTTACAGCAGTTTTGTTATTTACGCAATTTCCCATCTAAAAAATTCTTTTAAATCTTTGTTTTTAAGGGACTTTTTAATTTTTATGATAAAATCCCTATTTTGGCTAAATGTCCCCCTAGGGAATTTAACAGGGGGTCATTACAGTGATGAAATGAAATATCCCCAAAAATTATTTTCCCAGAAACTTTAGAATTACTTAAAAGCATTAAATGTTTTATAATTTTTGCTGGGGTTTTAAAATTTTTTAACAGCGCAAAATTTATCAATTAAGGAAATATATATCGAAAAATTTTAAACTTAAAATGTAAATTTAAAAAATTTCCCTTTTTAAACCCAAAAAAAAAATATGTATACCTCAATTACTACATATTGTAAGAAAGATAAAAAAAAAAGAGTCAAAGTTAAATCATTATCGGATTTTCACTGTTTATACATTTTGCTTAAATGGACATTAACGCCATTTTTTTTCTTCTCGGGCTGTTTTATCTTACAAAAAAAAAAAAAAAACAACAACAAAAAAAGGGGTTTGTTTTTTTTTTATAACAGACAAAAGTATTGCTTTTTTATTTTCTGCCCCATTTTTAAAGCAATTTAAAGATTTGGGAAATTTGTTTTTTAAGGCCCCCAAAGTTTGAAAAAAAATTGGGGAACCCTCCTTCTGATTGTAGTTTCCCGGGGCTTAAAACATTTTTGGCTGCGTACAATGTCACTTTTAAGGTTTCCCCAAAAAGCCAAAAAAATTTTCCTTCTCCCTAAATGATCACTTTAATGAGGCAGGCCCAAATTTACAAAAGTCACTACTCCATCCTTTCTTAATGCTCATGCCTCTCCTCTCTCCCCCCGGGCCCCCCAGTGTTTGAAATTTTAAACCCCACACTTTTAACCCCTTTTCTAATTTTAAACAACTCTTGGCTATGGAGATTTCCCTTTGCTTTGGCCTGCCTTACAATTTGCCATTTAAACCTTGTTTTTTACAGGAAAAGTTGCTTTTTTTTGTTGTTACTTTTTTAACTGTCCCATGAATATATTGGGAAAACACCCAAAAATAATAAAATTGGTTTACAAAATTTAATAAAAATTTTACACTTTTCACTATGAGGGACAAATGGGGGTTAAAATTTTAAAAACCCCCTTACCGACATATGGTACATATGTGTAGTAAGGCGCAATCCCATTATACAGTCGGTGAGTGTCAGCTGCTAATTGCAGCTAATGACCGCCGGTTGCAGCACGGGATGGAGTCGACTCCATCCCACGCTGTTTAATTTCTTAATTTGCCCAGAAAAAAAACGGCGGGTGGCTCAAAAGGGGAATGAGAAACGTGCCACCCCTTTCGTTTCTCACTCCGATCGGGACATAAGCTTGAGATCGCGGTGTCCGATCGAAAACATGCCAGCTGGAACCTTTTGGGAAAGGGCTTCCTTCCCCCCCTTTGTTTCCAAATTTTTTTAAACTTCTTGTCCGGGGTTTGGTAAAGTTCCATTTAAAAAAAAATGTTAAACTTTAAATTTTTGGACTTCCTTTACTTTAAACCCCTCCTGGGGGTAGTGCGCTCGGGGTTTCGCCAATTCGGTTAAATGTTGGCCCTCCTTTTATTGCACTCCAACACAGGTTTTTCTTTTAAAGGGACGGGGTTTTTTGGAAGGTAAAAATCCTTTCTTACAACCTCTCTGTCCCCCCAGGGGCCTTCAAACAAAACAATCCCCTGTAAAACCCAATTCAAAAGATTAAAATGTTTTTAATTTTTGGATTTGAAAATTTTTTTTTTAAAAGGGTATGGCGTGATTTTAAAAGAAAAGGGGGTAGGCATATTCAACCCAAACCCCAAAAGTTTAAGTATTATGCATAAGATTTTAAGGTTACAATCCAATCGGGTTTTCTTAATGTAAAAAATACCTTTTAAATTTTTAAAAATTTCATGACCCCTCCCATCCCCAAAAAAAAATTTTTAAAACCCCCTGACACTGTCTTAGTTACGCTAATCTAATACCTTAAACAAGCCCCCCTTTATGCCCGTTATTAAAACCCCCGGGCCTTCTGGGACGTATCTTTTAGACCAAAATTATGAGGGTGAGGGGCCCAGAACATGTCCTTGTACCCTAGCGAATTCTTCCCAAAAAAAATTAAAAAAGTTTTAATAGGAAAAAGACAAGATGGATACCAAAAATTTGCAAAAATTTAATAAAATTTATTTTCAATTCTTTTTCCCTTTTCCTCTCCTGAAAAATTTAAATCTTTTTTAAAATTCCAACAAGAAGGGCTGTTTTTTTTTGGGTTACCCCAGCTTTAAAACCCAAAGTTAATTTTCTTTGGACTTTTTTGTCCTTTGGACCTTTTGGGGCCCCCTTTTAAAACTTTTCCCCGGGTTATCCCGATACCTTTAAACAAAAACCAAAAATGATGAGGCAAATAAAAAAAATTTGGGTAAAGGATGTGGGCTTTTCCCCTTAACCACCCAGAGATGCCACTGAAAAAAATTTTGAGGGGGGGTTTAAGCCATGCGAAACCACTGCCCTGCTGTCCTATTCATTTTTCGGGGCTGGGGAATTTTAAATTCTTGACTCCAATATCTTTGGGCGTGTTTCTACTCTCACTAAAAAAATTTTAAATCTCAAAATTTTACGAAAGGCACGGCCGATATTGACCCAAACCCCCCCCTTTGGGGCGGGGGAAAAATCTAAGAAAGAGGGGTTTTTTTAAAACACCTTGGCTTTGGAAATTTTGGGTTTTGGGCTGTTAAGTATTTCAATGGCATCAAAAATCTCATCAGTGATTTTGGGTCAAAGGGGCCCCCCCTAACGTAAAAAGGGGGTGCTTGTGTAATCCTATTAAATTTCCCTTTGTGATCGGAAATTTGACTTTAAAAGCTAAAAAAATGGTTTGAGTTTGATAAAGGGTTTGGGACTCCCGCCCTCTTTGCAAATCGTATGCGGGAATTTTAAATAAAAAATTGATTTCACGTGGCAAAAAAAAACAGACCATGTAGCCATTGTCTCTGGCAATAGTACATGAGCGACCCCTTTGTGTGGAAAAAAACTTGTATGCATTAGCCACATACAAATATTTTTAAAACCAGGAGAATGATGGGGTTCACCCCAAAATTTTCTTTGAAACCGTTGAAATTTCGGATGCAAACCACAAAAGGGGGGTTTTGGGGGGAATTTAGGGGATGGGCCCCCAATATAGGGGGAAAGAGCCCTTTTGGGAGGTTTTTTTTAACAACCAGGGTACAGGGGTTGAACTTTTGCAAAATTCACAATTTTCGCTGGGTTTTTTGAAGCCCCTTTGCAGAGTTGATAATTTAAACCAGTGAATCCCGGGAGGTGTTTTGTCAGTGCCCCGGGTTCCTGGGGGTTTCTGAAATTGTGCGACATACTACCTTTTTAAAGTTCCAAGTCGATGGGGAATGAAACCCTAAATCTTTGTTTTTTGGTTTCACCCTGTTACATCAAAGAGGTGTTGAACCCACCCCCAAAAAAGGGATAAGAAAGGGGGTTTTTTACGGGTTTAAGGTCACGTAAAAGGAACCCACCAAGGGGGGGGATGCCCATTGTTTATGGAAAAAAAAAACCATGTTTTATCAAACCCTGAAAAGGGCTAAAATTTTTCCGGGGAAAGTGAAAGGTGTTTTTTCCTCAAAAATGATTTTTCTGGGGGAAACAGGTTTTAAGCTATGAAGGGCTTTAGTTGTGATGATATTTGGTGAAGTGTACATACCCCGCAACCCTTTTAAAAACCTGTGCGTTTGGCTATGGTGTTGGGCAATTTAAGAAATTTTAAAATTTCCGGTTCATGAAAAATTTTTCATGTTTTTCTCTTTTAAAATTTTTAACGATTCTTTTTGGGACCATAACCCCAAATAATGCACCAATTTCCCCCTTTATCCGTTTGGGTTTTGCAAGAATTTTTCAATGCAATTATAAAATGACGGATGTGTTTTTTGGGTTTCCAAATTTGTCTTTTTTATCATCCTCACTCTCCCCTGGGGGCCCATGTTGGAAAAGGAAACTTGGGCTGATGCAGGGCCAGTTTTTTCCCTTGTGAAAAAGGAGCAATAAAAACAAGGGCCCAACCACCTCCCCCTCCCTACCCAAAGTCTTTTTGGGGGGGTTGGGGGCCAAGTAATTTTAATTGTACAGGAGGGAATCTCGACCCCTTTTTTCTTCACGCGATGGAAGGGTAACTTTTTGGATTACCCCCGTTTGCGTTTTTTTGGTGTTTGGTTTATGGCAAAGCCACTTTCTGGGAGGGGTTAAAAGCCAGGATATTTCGGGTTTCCCACTGTCTGGCTTAAAACAGGGGAAGCAAAAAGTAGCAAAGCAGTGGTCCCTTGGGGCTTCCGTTTTCGATGGGGTTTACAGTTTGCCGTGTGACGAAAGGACCCATTTTCCTCTTCCTTCAAATTTTCACACTTGAAGGGGGGTGGTCATAAAGAACTTAAAAATGGCCCCGACCCACCTTTTTTTAAAAAAAACCCAGTGTTGGGGGTCGTTTACCAACTTTTGGGGGTCCCCCGTTTGTCCCGGTTTTCCAAATAAACGCCGGGGGAAAACATTATGGGCCGGATAGAAAACTGAGCCCGCCCACAAGAGTTCTGGAT
>JAODAL010060109.1:0-21069 GCA_025379985.1 Phyllomedusa bahiana | reverse complement strand
TTAGGGTATGTGCACATGGTGTGTTGAATACATTTTTGAATACGTACCACAATGTGTGGTACATTTTTGGATACATTTTCTGGACTGCAAAAACATACCCTTCTGCTTCTATTGGCTTTTAATTGCGTAAAACGGATCAACAAGGGACATGTCACTTCTTTGGACGGATCCGTGAGATGCAATACAATAACGTATGTAAAATACGTATCGTCTGAACGACGATACATATTTTACATTGAACTCAATGAAAACTGAATGTAATATTGTTAATTATGTATTTGGGTACATATTTCGGTACGTAATACATGCTCAAATATGTATTTCAGAAACGCCGTGTGAACATAGCCTTATACAAGCTGTAGACTGACTGCTTTACATTGTATCAAAGTGTCATATCTTCAGTGTTGTCCCATGAAAAGATAAAATACAATATTAACAAAAATGTGGGGGGTGTACTCACTTTTGTGAGATACTTTAATTTTCTAAGATATCCATAATACATAAAAAACAATATCAACTGGACAACCCTTTTAATTTTGATGTAACCAACACTTTTCCTTATCTCTGCAGTTGTTAATATGCATTACTTATACTAGGGGTCCAAGCTTTAGATATGTTTTACTCCTCCAACCCTTCAGACTGAAACCCCAGTGTCTGAGACAGTGCTGGACTAGGGTGCCTAGGACCCAACTATGGAGTTGATTCTGGGGGCCCATCCCACAGCTACTGGAAATGACTGTGCATGCTTCTTATCCTCTCTCTTGCTTTTTGCCTCTTTTTAACTGTCCTTCTGCCTCTCCAAAGGATGAATATGTAGTTGAAAAGCAACTCCATGTCAGCTGCACTCAGGGGACCACTGAGGTTTTACCCTGTTTCTCTCTGGGCCAGTTCTAGCCTGGTCTGGGATCATACAACCTATTTGTGGTTCAATTGCAGGTTGTGGTGGGCTCCGTAAAAGGGACAGGAGATGACAGTAAAACAATTTTGAAAGTATACATTCATTTCACAACTTGATGTATGTGTAAATTGTGGTATGAGCACTTTGTGGGTGAATTTCCTATTATGGAATCATATCTCCAGAGGAGGCTGACAAAAGAATCCCAATTTCATCCACCATTTTCTTATGCTTTGAAAGTACAACACCACACATAAAATTCGAGTGATAGAGAATTTTCACATACTCTCTAACATCTAATTGCATTCAGAGCTGAACCTATGCTTAAAAAAAAAAACATATTGGGAATGAAATCACTTCTGAATCTGTTTACAACAGAGAAATGTAATAAATTGTCGACTGCAAAATCCTTCAAATCCTCATTGTACTCGGAGTGGGAGTGAGTCCTATCAGCACGCTTCCTTGGCCCTCTGATACATGGTTGCATTTATCTAATCAGAATGTTATTTTGGCTGTGAATGCTCACAGCTCTGATTATGTGCTCTGATGGACAAAGACTTCTTATTATCTGCTAGGCCCCATCTCCTCATTGCCATGTCTGAACTGCACACAACAACAGCTACGGGAGAAATGAAGAGCCCTAAGACATGTCACTCAATATTATTCTATAGAGGTCCCCCATTATACCTATTAATTTCATAAAATACTTGATAAGGATCAATGTTATTATATAGAGTTCCCCCAATTATCCCCATCCAGGTCATAAATGCTTTATTGGATCATATTTATTATTGTATAGTGTTCCCCCTAATGAACCTATCCAGGTTATGAAATGTTTTATTGAGATCATAGCTATTATTGTATAGAGTTCCTCTTAATGATCGGGGGGGGGGGGGGGGGGGGGGGGGGGGGGGGGGGGGGTGGGGGGGGGGGGGGGGCATCCCAAGGTTATGAAAATGTTTTATTATATCTATAGCATTGTTGTAATTGAGATCCTCCCCTGAATAGAACCTATTCAGGTCTAAAATGCTTTATTGAGATCATAAATATTATTGTCCAGAGTAGTGATAATACATACCAGCAAGCTGCCAGGATGATTATGGGTTCATGCAAATGGCCGCGTAATAGGTCTGTAGATGTACTATATTTTTAGCACTATAAGATGCACTTTCACCCCCTAAAAGCGTGGGTCGTTTGAAATAATGCCTGTCACCATTTGATATGTAAATGTGTATTATGCACATAACTTTACAGTGCAAAGTCAATAATTTAAATAGGTTTTTACCATGAACGAATAGCTACTGGTGAGCTACTATGGCAGGAGTGCGAATGAATGAGATGGTGTTTTGTGCTGTCCTACCTATTCACTCACTCGCAGGCGCTTCACTAGGCCGGTGCCCTGAAGCTGCTGTGGACCTGGAGCACCGACTGTCTCTTCAACTGTATGTATTGCACCTGGACGCACATACAGGTGAAGGTTTCTGTGGAGCAGAGAGCGAGAGATCCCTGCTCGGCAGAGTACTGCGGTGAGCCACAAGCGGGTTTGCCTCCCTTCGGCACAAACAGTGTGAGAACATGTCATCACGCTGCCTGCGTGGCATGATGATGTCACGCCACCTGTGCCAGGAAGAAGACGGAGAGCAACAGGAGCTTCAGGGAGGGGGGGAAAGGTGAGTACTGTTATTTTTTTATTTATAATGTACCAACCTATATCTACTGGGGGCCCTATTACCTAACTATATATACTGGATTTAATTTTTCATTTTTACAGCCTAATGCTGAAAAAATCTGCGAAACACTTGTTCGCTCTATATACTCGCTACACATCTGGATATATTTCTTAAGGGGTGTAGTTTCCAACATTAGGTCTTTCTAGAGGTGTTTATTAAGTTTTAGCACCTTATATGTCCCAACCCCTGTATTGGTGCCTAAAAAATACCTTTATTAAAGAATGAGACCCCCAAAATCCAGCAGGTGCTCCTCCTATTCTGCAGGTTTTGGTTGAGTCAAATAGCCAAATTTGGCAGAATAGGTGGAATCAATTTTGAGTTGTTTTTCCCTAATAACATCTACTAGTTTCCAGTGAACAATGGATAAAAATATAAAATCTGCAAAAAAAAGTGAAAATTTGAAACTTCAATTCCACTTTGCTTTAATTCCTGGTTAACAAATTTCTTAAAAGGTGTTTTGAATATGTTTAGGGGTGCAGCTTCTTAGATGGAGTCATAAACTATTTTGTGTAGTACAACTATTTGTCTTACACACAGAAATTTTTTAACTTTGAAAATGGCAAATTCTTTCAAAGTTTCACAACATTTTGATATTTTTCTCAAATAAACAAGAATTGTATGGGCCAACATTTATTCACAACTTGAAGAACAATGTATCATGAGAAAAAAAATCTCTGAATCACATGTATGAGTTTAAAAAAAGAGTTAGTGCCCATAAATAAAAGTGACACGTCAGATTTGAAAAATGCGGCTCTGTCATAGAGGACAAAACTGGCTGCGTCCTAAGAGGGTTAATGGGGTGAACCCTTTAGCCATCTGCCCAGTCTCTTTGCTAGGTGCTGTAAAAACACAAAAGGCCTCAGGTATGAAAACTGTCTAGGTGTAAGACTTTCTTTATTGCCCATAAGCAACCAATCAAATTTCCCCTATCATTTCATACATTGTCCAGAAAAATTAAGCAGGAGGCTCTGAATGTTGCTATGACAACAACCATCTAAAAAGCACGAAAGTCTTACACCTAGACAGTTTTGATACATAAGACCTAAAAATAAAATAAGTATAAGGCTATGTTCACACGGCTATGATTGGGGCATATTTCGTGGTGTACTGCGCTCAAATACGAGCAAAATATAACCCCAGTCATTACGGTAAAATCCACAGTTCTTCATAGAAAGAACTATGGATTAGACCCCCGCTCCCCGGGCCGTCACAATATGCCGCACGGGAGATAGTGACATGTCATTTATTCCGGCGCGTACGTGCACGAGTGATGACCATTCCTATTGACCGGCGGCTGCCGGCCCCCCGTATCGCGGGAGTACGCACTGATCGGCGCGAGCTCCTGAATACCCGGTGTAATTGCGGGGCGTACTGTGTTCCCTGCATTAGCCATGTGAACATAGCCTAAGGTTGTTATATTTGATAAATATCAGTCATTTATGTATGCAACCCCCCCCATAAAAATTTTGCAAGATAATAACATGCATGAGAATAGGCATGAGTCATCTTGGGATAGTGGCCCCTTTGGTTTAATGCAGTTTCTGTGTGATGAAAAGGTAGAAAAGATGCCTTAGACATAACTTTTTGTGTACACTCAAAAAACGTCAGAGCGCGCCGTGACGAGTGGAAAAATATTGGCTGGTGCTTGCTGCTGAGAGGGGCCTAGAGGAAGTGGGTAGAAGTATTTTATTCTTATTTAGCAAAGGCCAAACAACTGTGACAAAAATGTGGAAAGACTGCACAAAAAACACATGAATATCGCACCAAAGAAAGAAAGTGTATAAAAATGCACAAAGAAATGTATGTCAATTATGCACAAGATAGCTGCTCAGGTTTTTCAGCATCCTTTTTTGTGCCACGTGAACATACCCTTATTTTGTACTTCCTGCATCCTGCATCTGATGAACACACAATTGAGTGATTATAGAGAGAGTGGGCAACATGTAGAATTAAAATGAGTGTAAGGATTTGTGCAGACAACGTCTTGGATTTGCTTTTGCAATAAGTAAAACGTATTGCATCAAATGCATCCAAAGTGTAGTATGTATTTGGATATGTTTTCTGGACTGCAAAAACATATCCCTAGTAGTTTTCTACAGCTTGCCTTTTTTTTCAATGGCGTTTAAACAATTAAGGAATTCACGTCAATTCGATGAACCGATTCCATTTTTTGGAATCAATGTAATCACACTTGAACATTGTTAAATACGTATTAGGCCGTTTTTAGTACGTAAAACGTATATAAATACATATTTAACAGATGCCATGAACATGCCCCAAGCTTATACTATAAACCACAAAAAAACCTCAGAAACATGTCTGCTGCCTGTGTGGAATCACAGACTTCCCCGCCATTAACAGGACATGCAGCAAAATAATAATACAAGGAACCAAAATAAATTTTCAAAATTATCAGCTCCAAAGGATATCAATGGAATATAGAGAGCGCGAGAGATGTATTTTCATTTTGGAACTGATAATTTTGTACATTATAAATATACTATTTCTAGTATTAAGCATATTTGTTATAATGTTAACATATTACAGTGATCCCTCAATATCCAATATTAATTGGTTCCAGGACGATCATTGTATGTTGAGACCATAACTCTATAGAAAACTGGTATTTGGTTCTGAAGCCCAAAATGTTACTCAACATAATGCAAAATGAAGATTCAAGAAAATCAAGCAGGTAACTAGTACAGATAAAGCACGTCCTTACATAAAGCATCAGAAAGAGCTGCTGAAAACTGGAAATCACTTTCTATGATGATGATTATGGGAGCTTATTTGGGTCATTTTACACAGAATGTACCAGAAAAAATGGAAAATGCGGCTCCCCTTACCTAATGCCAAATAAGCCACTCATTCTGACAGTACAGGACAGGACATGTAATACCGCACTGTACTGTTGGGAAGTGCTACTAGACCATCAATCACTGCATGGACTTCACGAATACAGAGGTTTTACAAATAAAAGTTTCATCATAATTGGTTGGATCTTCCATCAATCTTATGTGCCGCAGATCGACAGTGTCCGTGATATTGTATGTTGAGTCTGTATTTGAGAAATAATGTTCCAGGAAAGAACATTGCATATTGAAAATATTGTATCCTGAGGCCATTGTAACTTCATGGACCAATATAGTTGTAGTCCACATTGACTGGCGTAAATAAAAATAGGATGTATGGACTCAAAACAAAAAATTTCTTTAGGAGGGCTTAGTCCTTTAAGAATTAAGAGCATGTTTTGTTCCCCCCAAAGTCTTGGTCCTCAAGGGGTTAATAGTCATATAGGAACTTATGAATGAAAGCTGCAATGTGTTTTGTTAACACATGTCCACCCCGTGTCACAGCTTAGTCAAGCAATACAGGAACATAGGGAATGTGACAAGTGCTGCTTTAAATCGTAAATGTGCTCAGAAGAGTTATCACTTCCATTTCCTCACACCATAGTCCTGGGAGCCATAGCTCTCCTGGCCAGAGCAGACATGGTGGAAATTCTCTTTAATAATTTATGTTGGTGACTAGTTATTTGCTGAAAATGCTATTGTGCATTTCCTGAAATGTTTTGGCTTAAATTCAGGTTTGGTGTTTCCTGAGTCAATGTCATATTGTCAAGGCCTCTGCTGACGTCTGCTAGTTATTACTGAGAACATGAGAACATTTCCTAAAAATATGTGTCTCTTGTGAGTTTTTTGGGAGAAAGATAATGTTTTGTGTAACAGAAAGTGTTCTGTAGCTGAAGTTACATTTTGCTTCAGGCTGCTGAATTTTTTCTCTATTACAAATGTTAAAGAGTGTAACTACATTGCTTTAAAATAAAGGATCATTATCACAGGGAATGTTCAATTTAAATACTCCCCTGCCTAGACCATCAACGATTAGCAGTACTCTGTTGGGAAACCTGGCAACTTGTAGATTGTAAGCTTTTGCGGGCAGGGTCGTCTCTCCCTCTGTACCAGTTGCACTTGTTTAACATATGTTCTGTGTGTAACTCCCTTTGAATGTACAACCCACCTGGAGCTGAGCGCGAGTGGAGCACTTTAAAATGAATAATAATAAAGTTGTCGTTTCCCTGCAGACACAATCACAAGTGGAATTGATCAATGAGTTTGTCCTACATAATAGCCTAGAAAAAGATAAGACCTTTAGAAGCAAAAGAATATGTCCAAATATCTTACCATTCTCTACTCTATCTGCACCAGACAACCTCTTTAAGGTCCCATTGACATCACATTTTGGTCCCCAGTTCATGGTATCTTTTGGAATAGCATAAAAATGTTTTTCCTGATGTAAGCTTTTGGACAGGACCATTGGGACTTCTATTATGGGTTGTCCATGGCTTTTTGTTTTTGGGTGCAAAAACTGGGCACATGTTCACTACGAGCGTGTGTGCAAATGTCCAATTTAAGAACTACTATTCTAGTCTATAGAAGGAGCGATATGGCTCGCCACCACAATTAAATCAATCACGATGAAGTTTTATGTTATCCTGATGGACACCACAAACGATGGGTGGGGGGGAGAACACGGTTTAAATAGGGCCTACGACATATCATAAAGTAACATCATTGGTAGGATCTGTGAGCTAAGATCCCACCGATCATTAGAATCAAGGGCCATTAGGGATTATACCCAATTTAGGCTGAACTTATTTATATACGAGAGCTTTTTATCCTTATCACAGAATACACAAGTAGCTCCCAATAAAATGTAACCATTAATTGTTCATTAAAAAAAACATTTAAAACAAACCCATAGTAATGATCACAACAAATGGTACAAAACCAAATTTGTGAGTGCCACTTATGTGTATTTTATTTATTTATTTTAGAGGATAAAGTACAATTTATTTAATGCCCTAAGTGGGGGTTTTTTATTATTGCCCCTGATAATTTCCCAAAAATGTATACACAATTTTAATTATAATTTTGTTGGATAGATTTAAAACATCGCTGAAAATGTGTTTTTAAAAGTCTGCCTACGTATTGCAGGTGTACATGGGTGTTGGGACCCCTAGGAGTTCTTTATTGAAAAAAAGGTGGGGCGTGAAAACAGACCCCGTTTTATATCTTTGTTAGAGGGGCGACTATTCCTGTGTGATTGCCTGGAATGAGGGGCCTCAGAACTAGCGAGGGGCGTAAGTGCGTATAAATGTCATCCTGGATATTGCTGAATGTATGGACGTATGCGCACTAAACTAGAGAGGATGCTGTGAACTTAGAAAACATGGAGACACTGATTAGAGGATTGCTTGGCATAATGTTTTTTCATCTCTTGACCCAGAAGAGGTGGGATAATGGTAATTGGTTATACTATATAAGCAACTATTATTCATTTGGAGTTGGGACCATACACTTATGTCATGCCATAGGCAAGTATAGGTATAGCTAAATTTGTTACTTGACCATTCAAGCCCACAGCCGTTTACTCAGTTTCAGTGCTTCTTAGAAGGATTGTCCAGACATCTACTTTTTAAATCAGCTGTCACAGATATCTGCTTATTATAGCAGGTCTGGTTTCTTTAGCCCATGGTTCAGCTGTAATGCCTGTGGGAAAGTGTATGTTTGCTTAAATGGGTTGTCTCACTACATTGATTCATCTTACCCCAGTCCTGTTTTCTTTTTTTCATTTTGAATTCAGGGTCGTGTTTACTGGCTTCTACTAGGCTGCAGTAGAAGCCAGGTCTGTAGCTATAGCAACCAGTGCTGGCAGCCTATCATGAGAGATTAAACAGGTTTGTAACTATAGTGACCGGAGGAGCTGATGCAGCCCATACAAGAGGGGATATCTCAGAATAGGTAGGACACTGTTAATGGACATATTTTGCAAAATGACTTGTTTTTGCAAGATCTTTAACATAAAAAGCAATTCTTGTAGTGAGACAACTCCTTTAAGTAAAAATCAACTCTTACATAGACTACCATAACTGGTTATACTATATGAGCTACTATTATTCATTTGTAGTTGGGACCATACACTCATGTCATGCCATAGGCAAGTATAGGTGAAGCTTAATTTGTTACTTGACCATTCAAGCCGACAGCCATTTACTCAGTTTCAGTACTTCTTAAAAGGATTGTCCAGATATCTATTTTTTAAATAAGCTGTCACAGATATCTGCTTATTATAGCAGGTCTGGTTTCTTTAGCCCATGGTTCAGCTGTAATGCATGTGAGAAAGTACATGTATGCTTACAAAAAGCAATTCTTACATAGACTACCATAACTTTAGTAATCTAGCTCATAGAGAGGAACCCCAAGTGGGGTGTTTTTCCCTTTTATTGTGTCTATTCCCCCTTAATAGGGCCTTAAAAAGTTGTAAGAATTAGTCTTGTAAAAAATGGTGCGGGAAAAATGCTATAGTGAAATTTCCCTGAATGTTTTGGCAAAAATTTTCCCGTTTGGTTTTCCCCTGCCAAAATTACAAAAAATAGTTGCGGGAAAAAGGGTTATTTTTCAGGGGTTTAAATAAAGAAATTTGGGTTTTAAAGTAAACCTTTGTGGACACAGGTTTAGTGGTAAAATGCCCCGATAGGGGAAAAAATTTGCACAAAAACCCAAATAAAAACAGTTAAAAAAACTTTAGGGGGTCCCTTTTCTTTTTTTTTATTCAGGGTCAGATTTTCAAAAAGGGATGATTTGTCAAATTTTCGAAAACCACAAAGGGGTTTTTAAAAAAAGGCTTTCCTTACCCCCAAAAAGGCAACCACCCTATATGTTAGTTTCAAGCTTTTACGGGCCTTTTTAATTTCAAGGGCCCTTTTAAATAGTGTGCTGTAACCTGACATCGCGACGAGAACCCTCCGGGAAAACTTGCCGCTAGCGTAATACTTGATGTTTGTTTCAACCTCTGATGATCACCGGCACATATCCTCCAGCTTGGCCACCCCGGGAAAAAAGAAGCCCTCAGCTACCCCTCTGAGTTTGTAAAAGGGTTTGCGGGACCCTACCCTTTTTGGCCGTGGGCTAAAAGGGGTTCAGGAAAACCATTTAAAAGAAAAAAAGAAGCGGATACCCATGCCCACTTTTCCCTTACATGGACATCCCCATAGCCCCTGCCATCCATTGGAGAATCATGTTTTTGGCCCTGGTCCCCCCCGCAGTGCCATGGCGGAAAAACCCTTCCTCGGAAAAAGGTGCTGCCAGGCCCCCCCTAGCCCTACCCCACAAAACGTTTCCTCAGCACGACACAAACTTTAAAACAAACTTTGCTATATATTGAAGCTTTATGAACCCCACATATTGCAATAAAATAAAAGGTATAAACAAAATTATATAAAAAACAGATCGCTATTTACAACATGTTTTTTAAAATACACAGTATATACAAAAAAATTTATATATATAAAACACATTTGCTAAAACCCCCAAAACTATAAAATTTGCTATAGCAGGCTAAATACACACATGCCATTTTCAAAACCCCTATAAAAAATGCACATGCAATAAAATAGACAATATTTAAAACCCCCAATTTATTTTACAAAATTTGCAAAAACCCTATATAACACAGACGCTATATACACTGGAAAAAATTATAAACCCAAAGTTATAAAACACACAAATGTGTTTTCCACCCCAATATGGGACCCCCCTTTTTTTAATATACCCCAAATGAAAAAATTTTTTCACACAAAAACACTATTTTTTTACACACTACATTATTTCTTTACTTGTTAAAAATTTTTGAAAAGGGGGTTCTTCAGCGAGCCCTTGAGCAACCCCCCCCTTAAACAAAAGGCCCACAAATCCCCCAATGTTGTAAGCCCTCGGGGAAAAAAAGCTAATTGGGGGGGTTTGGGCATAACTCAGTTTTCCCTTTGATGTTGGGAACCCAAAATTTCAGAATCTAGAGAGTTGGGGTATGTCCCCAAAACTGTACCTAAACCCAAAAACCTTTAACATTTTGGGGATAAAAATTACTCCCAATATATTGCCTTTAGTGGTATGTCCCATTGTTTTACAAAATTTTTAGACTGAAATTCCCGGTTTTAAGGGGTTTATAAAATGGGCGGGAAAGATCCCAGTGTACACAAAGAGTTGCGGGACTGTATATTTACCTCCACAAGGGGCCATTTATAAGGGTGATATAGTAAAAAAGGCTTTTTTTGGAAATGAAATTTTTCCCAAATTACAGTGAAAATTTAGTGAAAAAAAACCAGTGTACAAAGGATCTGCAAAATGTATTTACCTCCCCCAAAGGGGACCCATTTAGTGTTTTTTTTATCAGCGAAAGGGTTGAAACCCTGTTTTAAATCCCCAACTATACAGTCCCTTTTTTATAGTGGTGGGATTCCAAATTTGTAAACAAAAACTTATGGGGACTTAAAAAGTGTTTACAGTGCTTAAAACATCTAAGGACTCACGGGAAGACGTCTTCTATGGGTCAAAGGAGGCGTCTTTTTGTTTGGAGTTGTTCTTTTCCCTTTTTTTCCATCCTGTAGATTGAAAATGTCATTTTTTCTGGTTTATGAAAAAATTTCCCACCCCAAACATTTTAAAATTAAATTTTTTGCCTTCCTTACATTTTGCTACTTCTAAAAAAACCCCAACGGGGGGGGTGGGGGGTTTGGGGGGGTTATAAGGTGTTTATGTTGAGGGTAAAAAAATAGGTGGGGTTTGAGGGGGTTAGGGAAATTGATGGTGAAGGTTAGGGGGAGTTTTTGAGGTGATGGTGGAGGTGGTGGGCTTTTGGGGATGATAGGTGGGGTTTGGTGTTTTGTTTAATACTGGGAAAAACATAAAAAAATGTTTTTGGGGAGGGAGGA
Source organism: Phyllomedusa bahiana (assembly GCA_025379985.1). Taxonomy (NCBI): domain Eukaryota; kingdom Metazoa; phylum Chordata; class Amphibia; order Anura; family Hylidae; genus Phyllomedusa; species Phyllomedusa bahiana. The sequence continues at coordinate 9,671 of JAODAL010060109.1, read as the reverse complement.
AGGAGGAGTACGGAAAAAGTTTTCCAATCTCGGGGGGGGGAAATTTTTTCCCCCTGGGATGGGGCAGCAGTTTTAACCCCCAAAAAATTAAGGGGGGTTTAAATAAACCCTGCAAAGGCCTGATCTTTGGGAATGGGGAAAGATGTTTTTTAATGTCATAAATTTTCCCCCCCTTTTGGGCATTTGGGGTTGCATGATTTTTTTAAATAAAAGGGGGAAAATGGGGAATTTTGTTGGGGGGGTTTTTTATTTCATAAAGGTTTTTGTGCTTCTGTTTTTATTTCATTTTAAACTCCGTGGAAATATTGACAGATTTTCTGCACTAATATTGTGGGTTTGGGTGTCACCCGCGGGGGTTTTCCCCGTCACCCTCGGGGTTTTCACTATTCCCCAAAGAAATAAAACACCCCCAAAGGGTACGGGGAAAAGGGGAAGATTAAAAGAGTTTTGGAAACTCTAATTTAATGATTTGCTTTGGGGGCAGCTGCGGGCTGGAGTTTTTAGGATGGGAAGGGGCCGACATCCATGGATATTTACCTTGGCTGGTTATGAAAAATGGGGGGACTCCATGTTGTTTTTTTCAAACATCATTTATTTATTGAGAATCCAAAAATGGGCAGTTACTGTAATCACTACACTGAAGTTTAGATTCTCACTAAATAAATAATTTAAAGAAAAAAAAGGGTGACCCCAAAAGAAAGGTAAAAGACCACTTGGGCAGCCGTTTTTTTGGGAAATGGGAAGGTTTACATTGGGGAACCCAATGCTGGTGTGGGGAGATTTAAAAAACCTTTACACCCCACGGAAAATTTAAATATTCAAAAAGGTTAGGGGAAAAAGCGGGCTCTTAAAAGCAAATCTTTTGGATGTAAAAAACCAAAAAGTCAATTTTTCCTCACGGAGTTTGAAAATTTTAAAAGGGATTAAGCCATCCCATTTTTGTTCATCTGTTTACAGTTTGTTTTGAGGGGGTTTTGGGTTAAACTGGCTGGCTACATGAGAGGCGTTGAGTATGGAATCTCATTATCATATTAGGGGTATTTTTTAAAAAAATTTTTATACTGTTTTTGGGGGAAAAGATGGGGGTGATGGATAACAAGGATATATATACATAGTTTAACTGTAATCACGCCTGACATCTATACTGAATGGATCAGATACTCTTTCAATTTTATGATCTTTTCAAAAAACCCCAAGACATTTCCCAGAACCCCCCTTATTTTTCTTACAAAATAATGGATAACAAAAAAATTTTTAGTGTTTCCCTAAAATGAATGTGCACATGTTTTGTACAGATAAATGTTGTGCTCCTCTTTAAATTTCTTTTCCCTCTTGTGAGCAAAATGCCCCATTTTGGAGTTTTAAAAAAAGATTTAACCATTTTACGAACCCATCCTTAGTCCCTGCTCCTGGGGGGGGAAAAACCCTTTTTGGTGTCATTGGTTTTTCACCCCAGCCCCAGGAAGTAGCCCTGGGGAAACCCTGCAATCACATTTCGTGCCTCATTTAGGTGTGCTAGGAACTGGAAAACATAACCCCTTGCTTTCCCCATGGGAAAAATAAAGGAAAAAAAATTGTTTTTTTTAGTCTAGTTTTGTCAAAATGGTCACTAGTGGAGCAGGACCAACCATACAACATTCACTGATGAGAACTTGTTCATTTGTGTTAGAGTTGCTGCACATGTCCGTATGACAGCTGCATTTTATGTGGTGCAGCACTAGGGCTCCCATAGATTCCATAAAAATGTGGCAGATAAAAAATACATGGCATGCTCCATTGGACTCCATATGTACTGAAGTATCTTCCCCTCACAGTACTGCTTCTGGGTATATCTTCTCTATTGATAAGATGCTGGATGAAGCCTGCACTGCAGCACATTCTGTGTGCGAGCACTTCTGCTGACTATTTTCTGTAACCAGTGGCCAAAATGTAGCATTTGGTAAATAAAGCATAAGATGGTTTCTACCTTCATCCCTTTTTAATATTTTCAAAAATATTCTTTCAGTTCAATGATATAACACAATTACTTCTTTTATTCTTCTTAAATATTTTCTACATAAACAGCAACATACATTTATATCAAATCAATTTAATAATAAATAGTTTACGTTACTACATTTTCATATTTCTAAATATTCTGTCTTATGGCTCCCCATAGCTGTAGACCTAGGAATTGCACACAGTCACCACATTTACCTGAGAAAACAATGTTGTAGTGTTAGTGGCATCTTTAATACAAGCAAGTGTATTGAGGTCCACAGATGTAATTTATTCAAGTTTGAAATATCATCAAAATTAAATGTTCCTCCTTGAGAGCTGATGTTGGGGCGACAGGAAAAAATTATTTGAAGTATACATTTTCATCAAGACTGCCATACCAATGCAGTACTCTGTGTGTAGCAGTATGCCAATTTAAATGCAGGCTATATTACATGGTTATTAGACTTTTTGTGCTGTTTTATTTGAGCCTTATTTATATAACACTATATAACTTGCTGTTTTCCAGACTTGGCAAGCGACTGCTAGAAAGAATGCTGTCATTCTGATTTCTTACCACTGGGTGTCAGCAATGACCAGATGAACCTGAGTGAAAACACACTTTCCTGTTAAAACGAAAGGACCATACTGAGGGGTATTTCCATCTGGCATTTTCACTGGTCGACCTGAGTCAATGTACGTTGCTGAGCTCAGAACTCCCATAGAGGTGAACATAGAGAGCCACCATACATGTGCAGCCAGCATTCTGATCTCTCCAGCCGGCACAGGTGAACACCAAATTGGAATGCCCCTTTAGGTTATAGCGTCACTTATATTTACCTTTTTTGCCTAAAGGTAGACCTGCGGCAATAACAAATGAGGCATCAGTTCACGTTTGGGGTTTTTTCAGTATTAATTTAGTGCAAATTAAGTGAGTGCAAAGTGCATCATTCTTCATTGTTTAAACCATGTAACTCTTATTCACCCCCATTTCTTGCTAAATTATACAATGCTAAAGTGGAGTATAAATGTACTCAGACTATGTAAATGTAATCAGACTATGCAAGCTTTGTTTGTTTTCTGAAACTATGGACTCTATGGACATTAAGAAGCATCAAAGGACCAATAAAAAAATATACAGTTAAAGATTATGCTTTTTTATTCATGTGTAAAAAATAAACATTGACAAAATTAGTTTAAATTTTTTTTTAATAAGGATAATATCAGAAGTGAAGTCTGGCAAAGTGACACATCAACATTATTATTATTATTATTATTATTATTTTGAAAGCCCTATTAATTCCAGGGCGCTGTACATCTGAGGGGTATTACATACATAACATATGTCAAACAAAGTTCAATAGCAATAAATCACTAAAAACTGGTACAGAGAGAGAGGGAATACAAATATTCATAAATAATAAGGATGGAATGTGAAATGCACATTGGGACTAGTGGCTTTGACTCCAGCTTGGGTGTAATTTGTGATGCATTGATTGTCTATCTCATTGTTTACTTGATTACCTCACCTTTCCTTGCACTGGCCCTTTACTATTTATTGTGAACTGCTCATCTTTTTTTCTAATTATGGATGCAATTATGACTTTTATTACTGTCTCTGCTCTGCACTGAAGAGGGACAAAAATCCTGAAACAGCGTTGTCTGCAGATGAGATACTGGCGTGGCTAAAATCCTTTTTGCTTTCTCAAGACTCGGTGGGTCAAAAGCAAATTGAGGATTTGTTACATCCAACAGAGGGGGGGGGGCGCCCTAAATTTTTTCCCCTTTTTTTTCCCAAAAAAAAGGGGAAAAAAAAACCCCAAAAATTAAAAATTTTTTTTTTGGGGGCCCCCCTTTTTTAAAAAGGAAGAATTTTGGACCAATAAAAAAAAAGGGGGGGTTTTTTTTTAAAAAAGGAAGAAAAAAAATTGGAAAAAGGGGGTTTTTTTTTAAAATAAAAGGGGGGAATTTTTTGGGGGCCCGGGAAAAAAATTTTTTTTTTTTGGGGAAAAAAAAAGGGGGCCCTTTTAATTTTGGGGAAAAAAAAAAAAAATTTTTTTTTTAAAAAAAAAAAACTGAAAAGGGGGGGAAAAAAAAAATTTTAAAAATTTTTGGGTTAAAAAAAAAAAAAAGGGGGGGGTTTAAAAAAAATTTTTTTTAAAAAAAAAAAAAACCACCTTTTTTTTTTTTTTTTCCCCCCTTTTTTTGGGGGCCCCTTTTTTTTTAAAAAAACCCTTTTTTTTTTAAATTTTGGGAATTTTTTTTTTTTTTAAAATTTTTTTGGGGAAAAAAAAAAAAAAAATTTCTGGGGTTTAAATTTAACCCCTTTAAAATTTTTTCCCTTTTAAAGGGGGAAAAAGGGGGGGTTTTTTTTAAAGGGGTTGTTTTTTAAACCCGGTTTCCCCCAATTTTTTTTTTTTTTTGGGGGGGAAAAACCTTTGAAACCCCCTTTCCTTAGGAAAAGGGGGGGGTTTTTTTAAAAAAAAAATTTTTTTTTAAAAAAAAAATAAAAAAATTTTTTAAAAAATTTTCCCTTTAAACCCCCCTTTTTTTGGGGGGGGGAAAAAGGGGTTTGGGAAAAAATTTTTTAAAAAAAGGGGGAAAATTCTTTTTAAATTTCCCCTTTAAAAATTTTTTTAAAAATTTTTTTTTGGGGGGGGGGGGAAAAAAGGGGAAAACCCCCTTTTTTTTTTCCCCCCCGGGGGGGGGAAAAAAAAAAAGGGGGGGGTTTTTTTTTGGGGGGGTTTTTTTTTAAAAACCCCCGGGTTTTTTTAAATTTTGGGGGGGAAACCCCCGGGGTTTGGAAAAAAAAAAGGGGCCCTTTTTTAAAGGGGGGGGGAAAAAAAATTTTTTTTTAAAAATTTTGGGGGGAAAAAATTTTTAAAAAAATTTCCCTTTAAATTTTTTTTTAAAGGGGGGGAGGAAAAAAATTTTTCTTTTAAAATTTGGGGTTTTTTTTTTTTAAAAAATTTAAGGGGGGTTTTTTCCAAAAAAAAAAAATTTTTTTTAAAAAAATTTTTTTTTTTTTTTTTTCCCCCAATTTTTTTAATTTTTTTTTTTTTTTTTTTTTTAAATTTTTTTTTTTTTCCTTTTTTTAAAAACCCAAAAAAATTTTTTTTAATTTTTTTAAAAAGGTTTTTTTGGGTTTTTTTTTTTTTTTTCCCCCCGGTTTTAAAATTTTTTCCCCCCCCCCTTTTTTTTAACCCCCAAACCCCCCCTTTTTTTTTCCCCCCCCCCCCCCCCCGGCAGGGGGCCCCACTGGGGCCCAAACCCGGCCCCCCAGGGGGGGGGTTTTCCCCCCCTTTTTTTGGGGGGGGGGGTTTTTTTCCCCCCCGGGGGGGGCCCCGCCCCCCCCTTTCCCCGCCCCCCCCCCCGGGGGGGCCGGTTTCCCCCAAAAACCCCCCCCCCTTTTTTTGGGGGGGGGGGCCCGCCCCGGCCCCCCCCAAAAAAAAAAACCCCCCCCCCCCCGGGGGGGGGGCCCCCCAAAGGGGGGCCCCCCGGGGGCCCCAAAAAAAAAAAAACCCCCTTTTTTTTAAAAGGGGGGGAAATTTTTTTTTTTGGCCCCTTTTTAAAAAATTTTTTTCCCTTTTTTTAAAGGGTTTTTGGGGAAATTTTTTTTTTTTCAAAAAATTTTTTGGGGTTTCCTTTTCCCCCCTTTTTTTTTTTTTTTTTAGGTTTTCGCTTTTTTCCCCAGAATGTTGAAGCCTTTTAAAGGCGATTTTGATTCATACCCCGCAGGGAATCGGGAAATGATTTCTCGCTGTTCCACCCTGTCTGCATCGGAATGTTTTTCGGCGCAGCCCCGCAGGCGCCAAAGTCCCGCACTGCCCCCCTGTCCCCCACTGTGCCCCCACCACGGCGAGGCGCAGGGAATTTTTTCCCCGCATGTTGAGTGCCCTACCCCGGGGCGAATTGGGCGCAGGCCCGCATGGCCTCGGTCCCCGCACTGCGCCAAACACTGGGGCGCGGCGGACTTTTCCCCCATGTAGACCGCAACCTCGGGCCAAATCTAGGCGCAGCGCCCAGCGCCCGGACCCGACTGCGCCTAAAAAAAAAAAAAAAAAAAAAAAAAAAAAAAAAAAAAAAAAAAAAAAAAAAAAAACAAACACAATTGGAAAAAGTTTATTTGTAAATTATGGTGGAAAATAATATTTTTGGGCACCACAAACAAACAAAATTTTGCTCTTCCTGTAAAGGGGGCTTTCAACGGTGTTTTTTGGGGCTTTTTCAATCATTTTTTGTGCAGGAGTACAGAAAATTAAATTGGGGACATTGTGCAAAAAAAATCGCGGAAAAAATCACGGAAATTTACTGCGATTTTACAGAAATTTTTGCCGTGTTTTTTGCCGCAATTGGTATGCATTTAAATTGTCCCGATTAATTGGGGTTCCCTTCCCTTTCCCCAAAAAAAAATGCTTTGGAAAAAACGAACCAAAAAAGGCACCTTGTAAAAAGCCCCTTAACTTTTTTTAAAAAGGTCCTTGTCCTCCACTTTTTACCTGTAGTAATGGCCCCCGTTTAAACTTTGTTTTCAGAAAAAATACACCTGCCCAAAAACTCAAACATTTTAAACCCCAAACCCCATTTTGGGGTTGAAGCCCAAAGAGTTTTGGAAGGACCCCAAAAACCAAATTGTTTCCAGGCGGGGAAAAGGATAAATCTGAAAATTAGGCAAGGCTTGGTGTAAAGGAAATAAAATTTGGGGAGAAATTAATTAAAAAGGGGTAAAAATACAAGATTTTCCTCTCTCTTTCTTATTTTTTTATTATAAAGTGGAAAACGCTTTAATTTCACAAAAATCTTTGGTTTGTGGGCCCAGTTCATTTCAAAATTCTTTTTGCCAAAATCAAACTGAAAAAAGGAAAATTTTTTTCCCCAACCCTCTTTTAAGCCCCATTTTTTCCCCAATCCCCTTTATTTAGCTCCTTTCATTCCCACAAAAAAAAGGGACTTAAACTCATCACGGGTTCCCAATTGAAAGGTTTAGGCTCCCCTGGTAGGGGGTTAGTCCCAGCCGTACCCTTGTTCATTGTGTTGATGTCAGCCTCAGCAAAGCCCCTCCAGGCTGAACAAATTTTTTAAGGTTTTTTTTCCTTAAAAAATTTCTTTAAACCATTTTTTTTTTCCTTGGGGATTTTGTTTTTGCTTTTTTTTTTTTTAAGCATTCCCCCAAAGGAATTTTTTGTTGGGTTTTTTGTTTTTTGTACCCCCAAATTTGGGATTTTAAATAAATTTTTAAAATATATTTTTTGGACAAAGGAAAATTTTTTTTAAAAATTGAAAATTATGGAAATTTATGGGGAAACCCTTTTTCAAAATGTGCAAAATGAAAAAATTTAATAAAAAAAAAGGGGTTTTTATTACTAAAAAAAAAAGAAAAAAAAAAAGTTTTTTTCTGAAAGTTTTTTTATTTTTATGGAAGGAAAAACCGGGGAAAAAAGGGGGTCTAGAGTACATAGGGGGCATGTTTAATTTTTGGGGCGTGTAAACGCCAAATTTCATGCGTTTTAAATTTCCTAAAATATGCCTGTTTTATGAACCTGCTTTAAAGGGGGTTTAAAATCAGGGCATTTAGAATTTAGAATAATTCTGGCCGGTAAAAACCATTTGAAGTTTTTTTTCCCTTTTTCCACAGAAAATATCCCTAAAAAAATTCCGAGGAAGTTTTAAAATCTATAGCTTATACATTTGGGTGCACCCCCCCTTAACCACCCCCCAAAATTTTAAGGGACATTAAAAAAGTCCCAAGACATATTTTAATGAACCTAAAATGGCTTTTGGGGGTCATTTAAAAAAATGTGGGGAAAGGGGGGTGCGGTTGATTTGGGCTAAAAATATCTTGAATCCTTTCGTTTAAACTTCGACACCAAAAAAAAATGAGGGTTTCCCAAATTCCCCTTGGGTATTCCCCCTTTGCTATTGCAACACCCTTCTCGGGGGGGGGGCCTCCCATTTAGCACTCTTGCCCCCCTTTAAAAACCCATTCTAACTTGGGGCCCGTCTTATTAACCCTTTTTTCCTCGCTAACCCCTTTTGGTCCCCCCTTTGGGTCAATTTTTTCCCCACTGGCTCCCAAATAGTAAAGGAATTTTTTTTAAAAATTTGAAAACCAGGGACCTAAAAAAGGCTCCCCATAACCTCCCCCCCCATACATCTTGCCCAAATTCCAGAAATCTCCCCTCACCCCAAATTCCCCTGTTTCACGGGAAACCTTCTTTTTGGGTTTCCTCTTTCAGCTTCACAAAAAAACCTTTCCCCAAGACTTTTTCTCGTTTTTCCCCCCAAAAACCTGGAAAGCATTCCCCCAAAAATCAGATTCTGCACTTCCAGCTTCAAAACCCAACCTAAAAAACCATTTCTTGGGTTTGCCTATAAAATTCCCAAAAACCCTGTGAACTGTATCCCCCCAAAACATGTTTGCCCCTCTTTGTTTTCTTCCCTCCCCCTTGTAGTTTGTAAACCTTGGGCGGGTTTCCTCTCCCCCTTGCCCCAGTTTATCCTTTTTTTTCATTGTCTTTAAATTGTCCTCACTTAATATCTTGTAGGGTAAACCCCCTCAAATGTCCAGCGCCATGGAATCAATGGCGTTTTAAAAATTAAAGGGTTAATAATAAATTAATAATAAAAAAAGAAGCCAATTATCTGGGAGTCCTTCATAATGCGCCATGTTTTAATGTGATTTGAATTTATGGTCAAAGCCATTTTTATGAAGAAGTAATAAAAATTGGGGTAGGAAGCTTTCTTTAGGTTCCCAGCCCCAGGGAAACCCCATGCCACCCTAAAATTTTATTGAAAAAATCAGGTGTACCCCGTTCAGGTCCTTATGCAATAGGAGGTACCCACTTCCCCCATTGTGGAAAGGGGGGTTTAAAACCCCACTCATTTGAGCACCATTACTAGTAATTGTTTTGAAACCAAGTAGTTTTTCCTTCTAAGTTTACAAAATTTTTTTTTTAAACCCGTTTTGTTGGCCCAAGCAGCAGGATATTTTCCCCCCTTTTACTTGATACTTACTTTTTCCTTACCTGCTGGCAGTATCTGCAAGGATTTTAGAATTTTTTTTCCATTTCTCCTTGAAGATACGTACTCACAACCATTTCCCCCAATGGGGCAGGCTGGAAAAGAAAAATCGGGAAATCCCCTTGTAATACAACTTCCTATATAATGGCCAAAGTCGCTTCACTTTCGGTCTTGCAGAACATTTTCTTTGTGAACGGGATTATCCTTTTATAGCTGTGACTGAAAATATGTCTTGCAAATTAAATCTTTGCAAGGCGCCTGTAAACCAGATAACAAGCAGCAGATTCCATTAGTGAATCAATAAAGCAGTGTTCGGCTCGTTACCCACACGGGTTATCGTCTATGGGTCAATGTGTAGTCAGGATACACAGGAACAGCTGGAAATGTAATGTATCTAAACATTGTCAGATCCCCATTGTTTTTAAATCTCTGCACAACAACTATCTATATATACATCCAGTTTAATTGATATAATCAGCACTTACCTGCTTTAGATTTATCTGCAGGCTAATTTTTCCCATTCTGAAATTGGGGATTTTTTTAAAATTTTTTGCTAAAGATCAGTCAGTAATTTTATATATATATTTTTTATATATATATTTTTATATATTATATATTTAAAAAAAAATAAAAAAAATAAATAAAAAAAACAATAACCCTTGTCATTCAAAATC
>JAODAL010060108.1:0-21069 GCA_025379985.1 Phyllomedusa bahiana | reverse complement strand
TGGGGGGTATCCTAAATAAGTTCAGGCTCCCCAATTCCAGGAAATATTTAATAGAAAATGTTAATAAAAAAGTTATTGCAGTGCAATGTCTAACTAATCTTGGTGAACTTTATCCAGTATACTTTATTGCGCTTGTCGGTGTACGCCCGCGGGGCCCCCCCCCCCCCCCCGCCCGCTCCCTCCGTGACTTTACAGCGGTAGATGCACCATTAAAATTCTCTACCGAACTACATAAAATCTTCCAATCTCTGATCTAACTAAGTTGTAAAGATCACAGCTAACAGTAGAGCTTTCTCTGTGAAGAAATAGAATAATTTCGCTGAGCTGTTTGGACACAGGCAGAGCGCACGTCCTCCTGCTATGAGACACTGTGAGACACTGATCATGAACAGGAAGGGCTGTTCTATGTAAAATGAGGTCATGTGATTTTTCCAGCCAATCGCAACCATTCACATCCCAGTCATGACGTCGCACACACATCTCACCCTGCTCTATTCTGTAGCTGATTTGCTGGCCGCCAATATGACAGGAAGCGCCGAAAATGGCGCGATCTTAATAGATGATGCACAGATTTTAACCTAAATTATCGCATGACCTAAAAATTTCGATCAACATAAAAACTGTGCCGATTTCAACTTTGTCGATAATAATCGCTCAACACTATCCACCACGATAAGGTGACCTCAGTTCAGATGGGGACTTACATTGTAACATTCTCACCTCACTTGGGCAACATGTATGAAAGGGTTTTTCACCCTTTTTCTGGCGTACAATGCACCTAACTGAGCCGGCTACAATGGCTAATGCGCCTAACATATGTGAGATGCATTGTTCATAAGACTCGACACTTTGGAATGCGCCTAACATGAAGGATTGTTCTGGGGGCGTGTATCACCACACTCGTAATCATAGACATGTATGAATGTGGTTCGGCAAAACTAAGCGCATTACTCCTCGGACAGGCAGACCTGTTTCAATGTGGTCTGCCTGAGCTTGAGGAGTCGAAGTGGAGCTAGATTTGCCATGAGGGCAAAAAAGTCCCTTATTTCTCAACTTACACCAGTACAATGATAAAAAGTAATAGAAACAGAATATAGGGTAGTCAGCTCACCTGGTCGTTGATGCCGAAGGTTCACGCCCGGACGGACAGAAAGCACTTAGTCCAAATAGCATATAGAGCAAAGGAAGAAGTCCAGCGTGAACACCTCATAAATATAAAAAGGTTCCGAAGTTTATTCAAAAATTCATATTAAAAATGTACAAGCATGTTAGAAGGGAGTCGCATGGGACCGACGCGTTTCGGAGCAGGAACGCTCCTTATTCATGGCACACTGTTAAGCGCAAAAACCAAGATTTAAATATCCCATATCCAGTTCACGTGACACACATCACATGATCGGACAAATAACAATATAAAATCAAATGCAAATGCTACAAATTTCTAAAAACAAAGCGATCATCTTAAACATACACTAATATTGGCTAATGAGGTCATATCTTTTGTTAAGCCCAACTGGATATCTAGTTCCCAGTTAGAACATCCACCAAGCTTCTCGTGCTAATAGCTTTTTCCTATGATCTCCACCACGGGCAGGTTTTTTAACTCTTTCTATCCCTACAAAAGTGAGGCTAGTGGTATCTCCTTGATGTATGTGGTGAAAATGTTTAGACACCATGGACATACCTAATGAGAGAGATTTTTTGGCACCAGATATATGTCTCCGAATATGTATTTTTAAATTGCAGGTGGTACATCCCATGTATTGTTTCTGACATGCATTACAAGTTATTAGATATACCACAAAACGGGTATTACAATTCATATATGTGTTTATATCATATTTGTATCCAGCACTGATGGAATGAAACTCTTTGGAAACTGTTGCATGTTTGCATGCAATACATTTTGAGTGACCACATTTATACATGCCTTTATTACTTAGCCAAATGGGAGTAGACAATGTTGGATTAGAAAAAATTACTAGGGGACAATATCGATCTCAAATTTTGACCTTTTTCTAGAAACAAAATAAAACCTATCTTCTCAAATTGAATGTTTTTTTCCCTCTTAAATTTTAATAAAAGGGGGAAGATATTTTTTTATAATTTTACAAATAGTTTTTGAAACTGGGGGGAATTTTTAATTTTAGTGGAAAAATTTAAAAAATTTTTTTTTTATCGGGGGTTGGGGCATCCGCCCTTTTCCCTCTTTAAGAAGATGATCTCTCGGGTATAAGAAAAACCTTTTTAATACTTTTCCCCAAACGCCATTTCGGATCCCCTCTTTCCCTAAGTCTGTCTTGTACCTCTTTTTTAAAAAACCCGGGAAAAAAGGTTTTCCGGTTTGGAGCAATTTCTTTTAAATTTGTAAATTTCCCCCAAAAAAGGAAATTAGCCTGAATTAATGTTTGGGGTGATGTGATGTTGCTTGTGGGAATGGTTTTGGGGAGAAAATTTTTTTTTTTTTTAAGGGGGAAAAATTTTAAAACCCTATTTTTAAACCCCAAACAATACTCTTTAATGCCCCAGATGGGGAAAGCTGTGGGGGAAGGCCCTCAGTGACCCCTTTGAGGAGGGTGGAGACTGGGGAAAAGGGTTTTGTTTCCGAATTTCGTCGCGGGGGTGCTTTCCCGGGTTCTGGGGGGAAAGGGCGCGCTCTCAGATCCCATTTTAGATTAGGGTTAGCTAAACCCTGTGAAGGATTTATTGGGGGGCCCTTCCCTTACCCGGTCTTTGATGAGGCCATGGCACTGGCCGTTCGTCGGGGACGATTTTTTTTAGGGAGAGAGGGCCCGGGAAAAGGGTTCCCCCTTTTGGTGGTTCACCCCCATGGTACCCTTTAAAACCCCAGTTTTTTCCGTTTTAAACCCCAAAGAGGAGCCCTTGCAAGTGGAGGATTTTTTTTGTCTTGGGGGCCTGTGACCGTAGGACTATTTCGCGAAACCCGGGGGGGTTGTGCTTCTACTTTTTTTAAAGGAAGATGGACACGAATTCGGGAATGCCCCCAAACAAAAAAGCCCAGGTTTCGGAAAGCTCCGGGCCCCTTTGGTGGCGCGGGGAGGATCCCCTAGGCGGCAGGTATTTCCATTGTATCTAATAAGTTGTGCTCCCCAATTTAAGTTTTTTCATACTTGCGCTTTTCCGGTTCGGGGATTTGCGTTTGGGGTTTCCCGGGGATAGTTCTAATTTTGTTGATGGTTTTTCGCCAAATTCGGGGCCTCCCTTTGGACCCGCAAATCTGATAAATTCGGGCTTTTGGCTTTTGTCCCCCCCCCCACTAGCTCGGGGCGCAACCCAAATTTTGTCCCCCCTGAGCTGGAAAAATGGTGGTCGGTTTCCATAAAATATTAAAAAAGTGTATTCAAATTCGTAATGGAGGGGCTCCCCGTTTGGGGGTTTTGGGCTGCCCGGGCTTCAGAAAAAAAACCCGTTTTTGACGGGAAAATTCAGGGAAATTAGTAAAGGTGGGGCCCGGGGGGGCGGGGGGGTTGTTGACAGATTTTTCCCCTTTAAACATGTGGGAAATACGGGATGTGCGGGGTGATGCTTTCGGGAAGAAAGCTGTGCCGGGCTTTAAAGGCCTATGTGGCATCTTGGAAGTTTGCGGTGGGCAAAGGGTTCCCAGAAATCCCCTCCTGGTGAATTTTGCCCTCCCCCTTGTCCCTAAATTTGCCCCTTTTTGTGGTTAGGGGGAGGAAACCCCGGTTTGGCTTATCAGCTAAATTTTCCCCTTCTCCTCTCTATATACATAAGTGCCCCTTTCTGCCCCTTCTTTAAGAGGTATATTCACCCTTGTGATCCGCCTTCTAGGCCTCCTTCTCCGGGTTTGCTTAGGGGGGGGAAAGTTAGAAAATGAAGTAAACCCGTTTTTTTAAAATTGGGTTTTTAAGGGCCCCAAAGGTCATTTGAAAAAAACCTGGTCCTTTGGAAGGGGTATGGCCTGAGGAGAGTTCATGGGTTACGGGGAAAGTTTATCCATGCTGATGGGCCCCCGGAAAGGGAATTTCCAGGGTTTCCCCAAAAAGAAAAAGGACCCGGGGGGCCCCTCCAAAAAGGGGGGAAATGTCGGGGGGCTGGGTTTGTCCCTGGGGGCTCTAGTGTTTACAGGCTGCAGCAGTGATAAATAAAATCCCACCCGGTTACACTTGCTGTGACAACTCTGTAAAAGGTGACAGGGGCCCAGCCACCCCTAAAGGGGGGCGATTTGCCCCACCCAATGGGAGGACCGGGGGCCGCCCCAAATTCAGCTGCAGGGGCGGTACCGGAACCCTTTTTTAAAACCCCTGAAGGCTGGGGGCTGTGCCTGTGATATTTCCCGGTACCTCATGTTTTTGTTCAGTTATTGTGTTTTGCTTTTCGGTTTTACCTGGGCCCCGGGTTGTTTCCCCGACCCCGGCTTGTCTCCCGATTTTTTTGCTTCGTTCCGTTTGGGTCTTGACCCGGCTTGTTTACATTTAAACCCTTGGGGTTTTGGGTTTGTGGCTTTGGGTTCCTATTTGTTTTTTACCGGACTGTCTGACTATTCTTCCTTTTGACGGCCCCAGCACTTTGCAGCCCCAGGGCTGTCGGCCCGTTGCCGTCTGCCACCTTGGGCAAACAAGTCAAGTAGGGAAAGGGGCGTGGGCTGGGTTCCCGTTGGCGTTTTTTGGGGGGTGAGGGTTTTAAAACAATCTTTTATTTAAATACTGTAAAAAAAGGTCACAGGTTTTTCATATTTTTCCTTTGAGTTATGCATTTTTAAATTTTTTCCCATATACTTGGGTTTTAATTAGTCTTTAGGGGTGCCACTGATATTTGTGTTGATGTTTAAATATTGACTTTTCAAATGTGACCTTTGCTTGCGTTTTTCAGAAAATATTTTTTGATGTGCACAGCCCTTTTTATGTTTTGTTGTCCATTTGAGATTGGCCCAAACTATTGGCTTTCTGCACTCAGCTGCCCCTTTTAAAAAAGTGCAGGATAATCCCAAATTTCTAGTTCCTACCATTCCCTAAGTTGCAGTCTGGATTGACGCCTTGTGAGGTTAAATGTTTTGTGTAGGGATCCCCTGCTCTGGGGTCCCCTTGGGCGTTTTTGGAGGGGAGCTTTAAAACAATCTTTGATCAAATATGTAAACTAAGAGTCCAGGTTTTTTTCATATTTTCCTTAGGGAGGAATGCATTTCCAATTTTTCCTTTATTCTTGAGGTTTTTTCTTTGTCTTTAGTGTGCCACTGAATTTTTGTTAGATGTATCTTTTTCCTTTTCAATTTTGCACCTAAAAACTTGGTTTTTCAGAATATATTTTGATGTGGGACAGCCTTATTATGTTTTGTAGTCCATTTTTAGATTGGCAATTTTTCCAAATTTGGGTTGCTGCAATCAGCTGCCTCTTTTTAAAACCCGGAGGATAATCCAATTTTAGTTCCTACCAATTCCCTGAAGTTGCAGTCTGGATTGACGCCTAGTGAGGTAACATGTTTAGTGTACGGACTCACCTGCTCTGGATCCCTTGACGTTTTGGGAGGTGAGCTTAATACAATCTTTGATCAAATACTGTAAACTAAGAGTCCCAGGTTTTTCATATTTTCCTTAGCAGTAATGCATTTCCAATATTCCTATATACCTTGAGGTTTTACTTAGTCTTTAGTGTGCCCTAATGGGACATGTCGCCCTAAATGTGTATAATAAATCTGCTACAAAGCATGTTTGTTGGTGAAATTGCACCAGGATTCCAGCACAATTGTATTAGTTAATCTGCCCTCAGTATTTTTCAGTTGTCCGCAAAGCAATTAATCTGTTTGTACTTCTTATCAATCATTATTAAACATAGTATTTATTTTTTAACCTTGAATATAGAATTGTGCAAAAATCACTATTTCTTTTTGATGACATGTAGTTATTGTAACTAATCTAGTTGCTGCATTTTAGCTGTTTGCTTTAAAGTGTAACTGTTTCAATTTATGAACGTTACTTCTATTCTGTGTTACAATGGAGCTGATCAGTTAGGACTGACACGATGGACACCGGATACATGTGGATCTTCTGGGCCACTGTGGGCGATGATGGTATAGATGTGCACCATGCCGGGGAACGGAGTCTAAGAGGCTCCCGGTCTTCACCGTAGCCCGCCGCAAGGCTGAACGGACTTCGTTGTGGGGAACCCACAGGTCGCTAGCCCTGATGTGGCTACTCATGGTGACAGCTGAAGTGCAGGACGTAGGACAGCAGGCACGGGCAGAGATGACGAGTGATAAGCAGGTACAACCATAGAATTGTTACAGAGTTCCAGACAGGTAGCAGACTGGTATTGCAGCAGGAAACAGCAGTAGGGGATTATGCAGGTAACACAGGGGTTAACTGTAGGTAACACAGGAACAGCAACCAACTCAACAGACAGAGGTCAGATGTAAGGAAGGTACATCACTAAACAAGAACAAACTGACTATGGATCCTGCCGATGTGGCCCTGCCTGACATCCAGCACATTGCAGCAATTATATCCCATCATGGCATCTATCTGAAGTAACTCTTTTCTGAAGCTACAGTCTGTTACCACATATTTGGATGAAGTATCGTCTGCACCAGTACCTGTACCTATAGTAGCTCTGCCTGCCGTTGTCATTGTCTGTCCCAGTCCAGAGCTTCTATCCCACCTGGCTAATGGTTCTGCACAGAGCTGCTCTACCCATATGGCCTTGTCTCTGCTGTGCCCTGAACCTGCTGCTGTGGTCCTGTCTCTGTTTACACCGCAGTCATGTCCGCGTGCTTGTTTCTGTCCCTGCTGTATCTCTTGTTGCTGTATACTCACCTGTCCTTGCTTCTGCTCTGGTCTTCGTTCCTCTCTGTATCCTGCGCAAGCAAGCTCCTCTGAATTTAAAGAGACAGTGTACCAATTACCTCACCAATGGAACTTCTTGCCTCTGCTCCATCAGTTCATTAATTATTGTTCAATGTTCCTGGCCTCTGGCTGATGTTTACTGCTGTTCCTGTTACCTACATTTCTGCTGTTACCTGCCGTTATGCCAGTTAGATACCTGCCCGGAACTCTGTCTACAGCTACACCTTATCACGATCCGTCAGGCATCATGCCTCTTGTGCACCAACAACATGCCCTTTCCGCGGCAGCTGTGGTTCTGTATCTGTTCAAGCATTTGCTGTGCCTTGCAGCACAGCAACAGTTAAGTTCCTGATTGCAGCAGTAGCAGTTGATGCCCATATCTCTGTCTGGCTAGCTATAAAAATAGCCTCTGCTGTCAGACATGGCCTGAGTTATCTCAGTGCAAGCTGGGGTCTTGCTTGGTGTCGCTGGCCATCTGTGTTCCTGGTCTGCATCCTGGCACAAGTCTTGTCTCCTTGATTCTGTGTTCCTGCCTGTATCCCCTGCCTGGTCTGGGCCCCTGTCTACCTCCTGTCCTGTGTCCACCATGTTGCTGGTACTGCTGTTCCTCTGGCGTTCTTCTCGGCACAAGTCTGTAGGACCTCTGGAGCTATTCCTGTTCTCAAGTATCCATCTCTCCCCAGTAGGTTTCATAGACTGTTTTGGCATGTTGTAAGTTTCTGTTGCTGCAATAAAGTCCTTATTGAAACATAATAAACATGCTTTGATCCATTACTTCTGTCTGTACCTGTTGACCTCCGTCCTGCACTTTGGCTGTCACAGCGAGTATCCACGTCAGGGGTAGCGACCTGGGGGTTCCCCACAGCTAAGTCCCGTCAGCCGTGCGGCCAGCTCCTGTAAAGATGCGGGGCCCATTAGACTCCGCACCCTGACGTGGTCTGCATCTATAACATCATTGTTTGTGGTGGTTCATAGAATCCACATCAACCTGGTGTCCCCTGTATCAGTCCTAACTGACTCGCTCCGCCATAACACTGGAAAATACAGTAGCGCTAAAGACTGACAAAATTATAAAGAGAATTTTCTAAGTCATTGTTTGACCCACTGAAGGGGTATTCCTGTTTCACTGATTAGCTTTAAACATGTAGACAAAGGTAAATAAACAATTAACAAATACATTACTTTTTATGATTTTGCTTCTCTCCAGAGTTGCAGCAGATCTTATCTCCTGCTTTTGTACACAAGCCTCCATGTGAAAAAAATGTAATGGTGAAATTTTTGTTGAGTTTAGTTTTTATGGAGTTCATTTTTTCATTATAAATGACAGGTTGTCTGTATTTTGCAGAGTGGTAATTTTAAATTTGCGCTGCAGTCCCATTTTCTGCAACCAATATTTTTGGGGGGGTTTCTATGGACTCAAGTGAGGGCTTGCTTTCTGCAGGTTGAAGTGTAGTATTTATTGAAATTTTTTGGGGATACATGAGACTTTTTTTATCACTTTTTATTTATTTTTTGGAATAAAATGATAATCAGAATCAAGAAATGATAAAAAATGCAATTTAGGCATTGGGATTTTTTACCCTTAGACTATTAACTGTACAGGATTAGTGATGCTATATTTTAATAAATAAAATGTTATGGATGCAGCAATGCCAATTATGTGTAGAAAAAAAATTATAAAATAGAAAAAAATATCTGTTTATAATTTTTTTATTATTTACATTCTTTTCCACTTGTACATGTAGTTCTCTTTGGGTACTTGACCACAAGGGAACACAATCACTTGTACATCATACACATAATACAGAAAGGTGTAAAAGGATGGCGATAGACAGGATGTAATTAGTAACATCACAGCTACAGAAGCCTTCATTCATGGCAACCACTTGTTGTGGCAATCGGAGACAGAAACTGATCGCAGCAGCGTCACTGCAGCATCAAAAGGGTTAAACAGCTAGGATTGGAGCATCTCTGATCCCAGCTGATAGCGCTGGGTGTACTAGCAGCCAGTAACCGCTGCACGTGGAGTGGACTTAGTGACTCCGCTTAATACCTCCTTAACTAAACTATGACATAGTAATATGTAGGTAAGAGGTTAATGGAACAGACATTGGCTTACAAGCCTCATGTAGATGGAAGACAGCTTTCTTCCTTCTGGGGAGAGCTAATTTACATACCTTTTCCCATGGACATTAGCCCATACAACTTCCTATGCCAGCTGGATTTCTTTCCACGGAGAAACAATATCCTTAGAGAGTTGTCTCAACTCCGCACCAGTTTGCTTTTGCTGAAATAAATTTGAAGATTTTTCCAGTTTTTTTCTTGTCAACAATATAAGGTAGCTGATGTTTAGAGCCACAATTATTGCCTTCCTGACATGTTTCATTGACTTGCAGGTAACTCAGGGGTACAGTAGCCAGGAGTCCCAAAAGGGAGACGAAGCGCATTTTCCTAAGCCTGAAAAAGGGCTACAGCTCTAAACATTGCTGCATATTGAACCCTAATAATACAATTACACTTTTAGTAACTGCAAAGAATTAAGTATGAAATGCTGTTCCTAGTTTCTATATTTGTGCATCATTTGGCAGGAAGATCGGAACTTGAACACTGCATCACAAATGGATTGGTATGTTAAAGGGGTTGTCTCGCTACAAGGATTGCTTTTCATGTTAAAGATCTTGCAAAAACAAATCACTTTGCAATATGTGTCCATAAATAGTGTCCTACCTATTCTGAGATATCCCCTTTTTTATGGGCTGCAACAGCTCCTCAGGTTTCTATAGCTACAGACCTGTTTACTCTTTCATGACAGGCTGCCAGGACTGTTTGCTATAGATACAGACCTAGACACAAAAAAGGGACATTACTTACTTAAAAAACACCACCATTGTGGGCCTTGTTCACAGCTCAATAGCTGGACTAAACTGAGCCCAGGAGCAGGCATCTAGCCTTATATGCTCCTGGGAAAACATGACAGGTGCATCTGATTGCTGAATAACAACTCAAAGGTCCCACAGCTAAGGGAACCATTAAATGATACAGACTGCACATTAGCTTGGTACCTGTTCACACCAGTATGCAGAAAAGCCACAGTATAATGCATGGAAAGACTGCAGAAATGCAAAAATACCCATTAAACCACCACTCACACATCCTCCTGGCATGAGGGGGGTGGCTGCCGGTATTATAATTGCATATAGATAAAGCAATACATAAGGGGGCAAAACATGTGGTGCACCATGCCGGCTTACAGCCTCTTAGTGACGCTCATACTAACAGACTAGGCGGGCTGCCCAGCACCTCGGGGTATGCCACAAAATTTTTTTTTTAAATAGTAGTCACCCTTAGTTCCCCAGCACTTTTAGGCAGATAAAAAATGTCATACTGGAAAAATATTAAATATGAGGTATTAGTTGGTACTGGGGCCCCAAATACGCAAGCTCGCAACCGGCGTCAACGGTCCTCATGTCTTGCGAGTCCCTATACTGACAATTCACAAAAAAAACCACACACACAAAATGTGTGAGTGGTTGTTTAATGGGTATTTTTGCATTTCTGCAGTCTCTCCATGCATTATACTGTGGCTTTTATGTATACTGGTGTGAACAGGTACCAAGCTAATGTGCAGTCTGTATCATTTAATGGTTCCCTTAGCAATGGGACCTTTGAGTTGTTATTCAGCAATCAGATGCACCTGTCATGTTTTCCCAGGAGCATATAAGGCTAGATGCCTGCTCCTGGGCTCAGTTTAGTATAGCTACAGACCTGCCTTCTACTGCAGCCTAGTAGAATCCAGTAAACACGCCCCTTTTAAAGTGAAACCAAGAAAACAGGACTGAGGTAAGAAGATTCAATGTAGTGAGACAACCCCTTTAAGTAAGTGTGAACATAGGACGGCATGTATGAGCACTGTCTAGGTCTAAGACAGAGTGCCCCTTTAATTTTTTTCAGAGCACTATATGAAATGAAACGGGAGCTCTGATAGGTTGCTATGGACAACAAAGAAAGTCTCACACCTACCGTCTTTCCCCGAAAATAAGACGGTGTCTTATATTAATTTTTGCTCCTAAAGACGAGCTAGACTTCTTTTTAGGGGATGTTTTATATTTCTATGAACAATAATTCACATTTATTGTTAAACAAAAAATCAACATGTATTAATATACTGTAGTGATTTCATCACAAACATCAGCATGAGCAGCCAAACTCTGAATTGCATCAAAAAAATGCACTTTTTTTTTATTTTCGGGGGATGTCTTATTTTCGGGGAAACAGGGTAGACAGTTTTCATACATATCCTCCATGGTGTGCTTCACTAGTTCCCATTGTGATATTAGTAGGTCATTCCTGGATGGTTTTTGTTAAGTAATTTTGTCAGTTAACGGTCTGTTGGTAGCCCAGTTCCGTCTTATTTGGTGGGACTCTCAAAGGAGGATCTGAACAAAGCTTCTGACAACCATATAAACATAGCTTTACTGTACCATCATGTTTTTCATCCCCGTTCATGGTATACCACACTTTTGTGTCTGATGCACAAAGCACATACAATTGGTGAATAGGACAACCATAGTCTAAATCAAACTATATTTGCCCTAAAGATCTATATCTGTTCGAGCCAGGCCACATTATCCATTGGGATAGATTTTTTAACAGTATTCCAACAGATACCATGAATAGGAATGAGTAGTATGATGTAAATAAGGCCTTAATTATTGTCCTACATGTAGGTGACATGTAGATTTAAAGGGGTTTTCACATCACCATGATTGGTTTTTAACAGTGGGGAAAGATAAATGAAGACTATTACCATATACATTGCATTATTGATTTTTCTTTGATCAGGAGAACTTATCAGGAGATTTTATCTCCTCTTAGAGCACACAAGCTGGTTTGGTTAAGACGACCTTTCCTTGCTCTCTTATCTCTCATTGCTGTAAGCTGCCATCATTCCAACCATGGCGTCACCTTCTGCACAGTCTTTTCTTTAGCTATGGACTTTGTTTACTTAACTAAATAAGCAGTTTTGTATACTACACTTTATAAATCTCTTGCATGTTAGTGTAATAAGAATAGCTAGGAGAAGCAGATCTGATATGTTAATCATTGCTATAGACCCACCCACAGTCTGACCAGGATGTGTGAGTTTAAAGTTGGCAGTGGTTCTGTGAAGCCGCATGATGAGAAAACCCCTTTGAGTACATAATAAGATATCAATATTTTACAATAACTACTCACTTTATAGAATCTGTAACAAACATTTTTCTGGTTTATAGTCCCAAAAATACTTTTTCATATATTTACATTCTATAAAATTTTAAGATGCATATAATAGAGCTATATTTGTTTTCTGTGAAAATATCCTGTGCGTTACAGCACCATTATTGCATATCAAAAGTTAAACAAGGGTCCCCCCGTATACTTTGATTGTATATCCATCAGATATGCTATTAAGATCTGATAGGCATGGGTTCCACCTCGGGGACCTACAACTGTCTTGGAAAGGGTCCCCTTGAAAGTATTTGAAAAAACTTTGAGATTCTTAGTTCACATGTTTTTGATCAAAAAATGCTTTAGCCACCCCTTGAAAGTATTGGCTCAGAATGAGGAACTGGTCGTGCTTGTGCACGACTCTCTGTTCTGTTCTATAGGAGTTCTGAGTACAGACAAACACGGCTCTCACTTGTACTCAGAACTCCCATAGAACAGAATGGAGAGTCATGTGCAATTACGACCAGTTCTCCATTCTGAAATGATATTTTCGAGGGCCCATTCCCGAGACATATTTGGGACCTGGACCTATTTGACCTACCCTTTAAAATACAAATTTAACAAAATTCAGTTTAACAAAATTCGATAATCAATTTATGTATATCAGGAATGAAGATATTGCAATGTAAAATAAAGGTAGCAGAATATAGGACTATGTATTGTAGGACTATGTTTTTCCTTCTGTGTTAATTTTCTCAAATATTTTTAGCTTCACAGTTTAAAGGGAACCTGTCACATAGTTTATGCCCCCCTTGCTGAGGACAGCACAAGCTAGTGACAGAACTGCTGTTTCCAGCGCTGTGTTTATTCATGAGCAGGTGTTAGCCCCACTCACCAATGGCTAGCCCCACCCACCTGCAGTTATTCACATGTTTCTACCTATTCAAAGTAATAGGTTAGTCAGTTGTGAGGTGGGCGGGGTAAGAAAAAACTGACTCTTTTCTGGCTGAAAACTGCAGATTTGAGCATTAAATACTCTAAAACTACAGCATCTTACAGAATAAGGGACACAGCACTGGAAACAGCATGTCTGTCACTAGCTTGTGCTGTCCTCAGCAAGGGGAGCATAATCTATGTGACAGGTTCTCTTTAATGCTCAAATGTGTCAGTTTGCAGCCTGTTCTGCCAGAGATGAGTCCAGCACATTCATGAGCAGTCGCTAACCCCACCCACCAATTGCTAGCCCTGCCCACCTGCTGGTTTCTACCTATTCAAAGTAAAAGGTGAATCAGCAGTGAGTGGACGGGGCTAGCCACGGAAGGGCTATGAATAAACTGGACTCGCAGAACAGGATGCAAACTGCCAGATTTGAGTATTAAGGGGAACCTGTCACATAGGTTATGCCCCCCTTGCTGAGGGCAGCACCAGCCAGTGTCAGACCTGCTGTTTCCAGCGCTGTGTCCCTTATTCTGTAAGATGCAGCAGTTTTAGAGCATTTAATGCTCCAATCTTATTCATGAGCAGGTATTAGCCCCACCCACCAAATGCTAGCCCCACCCACCTGGCAGTTATTCACATGTTTCTACCTATTCAAAGTAATAGGTTTATTAGTTGTGAGGTGGGCGGGGCTAGCCTCAGGTGGGTGGGGAATGAAAAAAACTGACTGACTCTTTTCTGGCTGAAAACTACAGATTTAAGCATTAAATACTCGAAAACTCCAGCATCTTACAGAATAAGGGACACAGCGCTGGGAACAGCAGGTCTGACACTGGCTTGTGCTGCCCTCAGCAAGGGGGGCATAACCTATGAGACGTTCCCTTTAATTTTATTCATGGACACACAGCTTGCTTTGACAACAGTGTTGTAATTTCTCTGTATTTTCAAGTAATATCCAGTGCTCTTATTTAATTAAGAAAGATGAAGAATGTTTATTATGTGGTAGTGGGAGATTAATTCCAGGTTACATAAGGAAGTTATTTTTTACTTTCATATCCGTCTGATCTGGGGTCCACATGGTGGCATTAATTTGTTGTGGTTGAAGTAGTAAATGACTTCCTATTTATATTTATTGCAGATTGGGTTAAAGTGTATTATACAGTACTAATGAGATTTATCTAATCAGGTTAGATTCACATATTGAATATAATAAGTCGGCTATATTAAAACAATATACACAGTTGCCTGAAAACAGTAATATGCAGCCTACTTCCTATGCTCAAGCTTCTAAAGCTACATGCTTTTTAAATGATACATTTTTTATGCTCTTTTAGAAGTGTTTTTACAAAATAATGTCTCAGTACATACATTGTTAATGGTATTTTTTCTTGTGACGTTTCCTGTAAGATATCATGAGATTCATAGATCATGTGATTTCATTATTTCTTTTTGAATCTTACAATTTGTAATGTGAGACTCACCAAAAAATTGCACCACACTTTCACATGCAATAATTGGTGACTTAGGGCTGACTTAGGGTTGGTCACACCCAGATGACAATTTTAAGGAGCTGCATGTCATTTCCAGAGTAACTTGAGGCGAGGAGAGCACCAAATGTTCTGTAGAGTTTGAATTGCCTTTTTTGCCCTCTACTAAGCATCTGCATATCACAAGGCATTATGGGAAAGGAGCTGAGAAGCTCATGCACCCTCTATAGGATGTAACAAATCCTCAATTTGCTTTTGACCCACTGGGTCTTGTGAAAGCAAAAAAGATATTTAGCCAAGCCAGTATCTCTCATCTGCATACAGCTGTTTCTGGATATTTGTCCCTCATTGAGGATTTGTTACATCCTATAGAGGGCGCTTGAGCTTCTCAGCTCCTTTCCCATAATTTCCAGAGTAAAGCACAGATTCTAACAAAGTAAAAATGTCAGTGAAAGCTCAAGAACTGGATGTTAAACGATTACAACATAACAAGAAGATTATTATTCAACATTATACCAATAAGTAGTGCCCTGGTAGCAGTCTCACCCAGGCCTCGGTGTCTGAGGAGACCTAAATGCCCCTTTGTCACACAGGACACCATATGGCACATAGTAGTTTACATATCCTCTATTAGGACAAAGAAGCACTAAAGGGGTTGTCTCGCTATAAGAATTGCTTCTTATGTTAAAGATCTTGCAAAAACAAGTTACTTTGCCATATATGTCCATTAGCAGTGTCCTACCTATTCCTAAATTTCCTCTCTTGTATGGGCGGCATCAGCTCCTCAGGTCGCTATAGCTACAGACCTGTTAGATCTATCCTGATAGGCTGCCAGCACTGGTCACTATAGCTACAGACCTGGCTTCTACTGCAGCCTAGTGGAAGCCCCTGAATTCAAAATGAAACCAATAAAACAGAACTGAGGTAAGATGAATCAATGTAGTGAGACAACCCCTTTAAGTTTTGACTCCACCATTATGTGTCTCTCGCTGCCAGACAATAGTGACAGGTTACTGCAGAGGACTTTGTAGTAGGTATAAGAGCAACAAGTTTTTTGCACGATTAGAAATCCTTGGCTTTGATATTCGAGATACGGAATTAAGATTGGGATTCCCATTGATGACTATGCGTCATTACAAGCTATGTACCCTACTACATAATATACACCTCAACATTGACTCAAGAGTGTCCAAAGTCCAGCACATTTAGGTAGCACAATGTTGCTCTCAGTTTGCGACAAATGGCGATAACTGGCAGCCGAGGAGCAGAAGACATAAACAATCATTCCTCAAAACTTGATCCAAGTTTTGAGGTTTCATGTGGCTAAAAATCTTTGCTTTTAAGCTGGCTTTTATGCCTCACAGATTGGGGCGAGGTGATTGAAAAAGTGACCATTTGCAGATCTTAGTGACACCTGTATGTCCTTGAATTGCATAATCTTAGTGTTTGTTCTTCTTGTTTTTGTAATATCAGTGTTGACAAATGTGTTGGCACCATGTCTGCTATATAGCCTAAATAAGAATACATATATTCCTTCTGCCCTTGAGAAGTAGAAACATCACAACAGACAGGCTCCATTAGACCTCATTCCTGTGATACATGTAATAGACTTGGAGTGGCTTTAATGGGATATATATCTTTTTACACATCCAGTACATGCTTCGTATTTGAGATCATTACAAGACTGCTCCCTAACATTTCCCTATATCTGAAATGTTTTATTACTCTCTTCTGGAAAAAACACACTTAATCTGAATGATCTACAATGTTTAAAACATCAAAAGACCAATGAATGGCTTCAATAATAATATGGAATGATTCCAGGAAATCTGGGAACATTTTGACTCTTCACCAGGCAATGTTATAATAATATTCTATATTTTGCATTTCTTTTTGACTTTGACATGCAGAGGTATTATTATTTTGACTCCTCCATCCTTTTTTTCTTTTCCTTTTTTTCTAGTTTTCCTTCCTGGCAACACCTCCTTTTCTTAAATAATATATTACTGTACATACTGTACATCAGTATTTTTTATTTTTTTTTACTTTGCTGAAGGTCCTGCTATGGGAAAATGTTTCTCTTTTTATTTCTGTATGTTGCTTATTTTGATGTAAGAGAAAATTGTCTTGGAGAGTCATTTATGTTTGCATGTACTGTTCTTTTTAAAGGAACATATAAGAAATGGAAAATTGCATAAAAATGCACAAAAATTGTTAGAGTTGACATTTTGATTTCTAAAAGTCCCTCCTGCCTATAATTAGCTATAGACCAGGGGCGTAACTACTGGGGTAGCAGTTGCTCCGGGGCCCATGCGCTTAGGGGGGCCCACGCCCCGGGGCAGCTGCTACTGCGTCCGCTACCTCGGTAATGCCGCTCCTGGGCCTGCCGGCAGTGAACTTAACAGTTCACTGCTGCGGGCGGGGAGCTGAGGGGCCCGGCGCATGCTGCCTCTGAACGCCCGGGCCCTCTGGCCCGAGCGTTCAGAGGCAGCGCTTCCATGGAGATAGCAGAACGGAGCGCCGATTGCTCCGTCCTGCTACTTCCCCTGCCGGCCCTCTGTGATCACGTGGGCGCACGGTGACGTCACATCACCGCGCCGCCCGCACTGAGCAGAGAGGCTGCAGAGAGGCTGCAGCGTGGCACATACCCCCTAAGCCTGCCGTATACCTCCTAAGCCTGCCGTATACCCCCTAAGTCACCTGTATACCCCCTAAGCCTGTCGTACACCCCTAAGCCGCCTGTATACCCCTAAGCCTGCCTTTATACCCCCTAAGCCTGCCTATACCCCCTAAGCCTGCCGTATACCCCCTAAGCCTGCCGTATACCCCCTAAGCCTGCCGTATACCCCTAAGCCTGCCGTATACCCCTAAGCCTGCCGTATACCCCCTAAGCCTGCCGTATACCCCCAAAGCCTGCCAATACACCCCCTAAGCCTGCCGTATAAACCCTAAGCCAGCCGTATACTCCCAAGCCTGTCGTATACCCGCTAAGCCTGCCGTATTCTACTAAGCCTGCCGTATTCTACTAAGCCTGCCGTATACCCCCTAAGCCTGCCGTATACCCCTAAGCCTGCCTGAAATACCCCTAAGCCTGCCGTATACCCCCTAAGCTTGCCTTTATAGTCCCCTAGCTTGCCTTTATAGCCCCTAGCCTGCCTTTATAGCCCCCTAGCCTGCCTAGATACCCCCAGCCTGCCTGCATAGCCCCCAGACTGCCTGCATAGCCACCTAAAGGCTGCCTATATAGCTCTAAGTCTGCCTGCCTGAATATCCCTATAGCTACCGTGAAGCCTGTCTGCCTATATAGCCCCCCTAAAGCTTGCCTATCTATATGGCCCCTATAGCCCACCTAACCCCTGTCTACCTGTATGGCTCCCTATAGCTACCTAAACCCTGCCTGCCTAAATGGACCCCATATAGCCAGGGGGGCAGGTGCTGGAAAAGTCAGGATTCTGAGATATTTGTGTCTAAATCTGCAGGGACAATTGGTCGGGAGATGTCATCATGATGGCGGACTGGACCGGATGCAGAACAAAGGGGAAAGTCAACGACTCGTCATAGAAACGTCACCTGTGTGTCACAAGATGTAACTACACTGTAATCACTTATATGTCTACAGAGCCTGTGTACACTGGTGTCAACCACTAATATTGGGGTCACATTTTAACTGGAGGTAGTATAAAACAGTCTGCAGAGCCTGTGTACACTAGTATCTCCCCCTCTATGGTCCCTATCTGGCGGTACTATTGTCTTTGTGTACTGATCAGTAATAGTGTAGGGGTATTATTCAGTCACTACGTGTAATTTGTGGTCATGTTCTGGCGGTACAATCCGGTCCATATGTAGTAGTGTTATTGGTAATCTTGGTTTTGGTATAGTGGATTTGTTTGGTAGCAGTATGATAGTGATATGTATGGTGAGGTATTTACCCCTTGTATTATCTATATTATCTAACAGCATGTCCTGGTACATGGTCGGGGTCAGGGAGGTGGGCGAGGGGGGGGGGGTAGAGGGCCCCATCCAAAAGTTTGCTTTGGGGCCCTGGCTTCTCTAGTTACGCCCCTGCTATAGACCATTCTGTTGTCAGCATTACCCTCCTCAGCTTTGAACTTGCAACACCAAGAAGGGCAAGTTGTAAGGTTTTGCAAATTGAAGAAGTTCCAGGTGTCACTAAAATTTGCAAGTGATCACATTTTCAAACACTAAGCTCCAATCTGGTGCATGTGGGGGAGAAGGGACATAAAAGCCAGCAGGCATAGAAGCCATATTGAAAGCAACGTTTTTTTAGCCTTATGAAACCTTGGATCAAGGACTGTGGGATGATCGTGAGATGCCTCCTTTTTCTCAATATCACAGTTATCGCTATTAGAGACAAAGGGACACGTGTATGAACCTCTTTAGGTCTAAAACTCACGTTTTTTCCCTTAGGTTACTATGGGCAAAAGAGGGAGTTTTAGACCTAAACAGTTTCATACATGTGGCCCAAAATCATTGAACTGAGAGACCTTGGTTTATCACTGACAAATTGCTATATGCTTAGGACAAGATGTCAGCCCTGTTTCATGTTGTGTGTCCTGGAGGTTCGCAGAACAACCATGAACTGGATTGACAGCAAGATGTGTGTAGAGGTGAACATCTGCATGGACAGACTGATTGGAAGAATGGCGCATAATAACCCATTCTGCACTGCAAGTAAAATTGGACATCACATCTCAAGACTTGGACGGCGAACAGCGTTCACACAAACCATTAGAAGTCGTTTTCATGACATTAGGCTAAGTGTCCAGTTACAGGTGTTCTATTGATCTCACATCACTGTTGTCAAAGGGAATGTGGATACTTCATGTATGCTTCTTCAGTTGAGATGGTACTATCTGACAAAGTTTTGTGGTGTGAGTACTGGTTCAATACAAACCTACTGTAATAGGCGGCAGTAGTGGATCCGCTGGACCACCACAAGCGATGGTGGAAGCCCACACCAGGGAGCGGAATTTAAGTAGGTCCCGTTATTCACCAGAGCCCGCCGCAAAGCAGGATGGACTTGCTGCGGCGGGAATCTACCAGGTCGCTTCCACTGGCGGAACTTGCTTGCGGTGGCGGCCAAGGGTAGGTGAGGTACAGATTCGTCAGACAGGCTCGTATCGGGGACAGGCAGGAAGGTCAGGGCAGGCGGCAGAGATTCGTGGTCAGGAACGTAGGCAAGAGGGTACGGTACACGGTAATCAGGATAAGGCAACTGGAACGCTTTCTCTAAAGGCAAAGGGCACTACAGATCCGGCGAGGAAGAGGCAGGCTATTGCCGGGCAGGGCCCGGCAATAGCCAATTATCGGTGCACTGGCCCTTTAAATTTAACATTGCCGACGCACGCGTGCCCTAGGGAGCGGAACCGCGCATGCCGTGGGACTGAGACAGATGGAGCAGGAGCGTGGCCGGGTAAGTGGACCTTGGCACCGGCAGGGGAGCGAGCGGACCCACGACCTGACGCGCGGGACGGGGTGCCGCTCGGCATCGGGGCACGGATCCGCCTGCGACCCGGGACGAGGGTCGCAGGGGCATCCGTGACACCTACACTGAAGAGTTGTCTTAGGAGCCTCACACTTAAATCCTAGTTATTAAGTCAAAACACCCTGAAAGATGCTAAAGGAGGATGGAATGGAGGTCTATCCTCTTCTTCCATGAGTTCCACTTGGGTCTTTAAAAAGTGCAGAAGTCGGGCAGAAGAGCTTTAATCTTCTCTTAATTTGCAGACCATCACTGCCCTGTGTCTTTATTAGATGAATACTGCAGATGTATCTTTAGATTACTTCTAAAACTTATGGCAGCCATGGGATTGGGTGGTAGACAGTGGGCATTAAAGTGGAAGATAGACGCTCACTTTGAAGGTAGTTACAGCTAGTTTTGCACTTCGGTGCACGCAAGCTCAGTGATAGTTTCACACTGGGGAGATTATACATATCTATACAAGATATATACCTTCTATAAACAGTGCCTTGCGAAAGTATTCGGCCCCCTTGAACTTTTCAACCTTTTGCCACATTTCAGGCTTCAAACATAAAGAAATAAAATTAAAAAAATTTTGTGAAGAATCAACAACAAGTGGGACACAATTGTGAAGTGGAATGAAATTTATTAGATATTTTAAACTTTTGTAAAAAATAGAAAAATAAAAAGTGGGGCGTGCAAAATTACTTGGCTCTCTTAAGTTAATACTTTGTAGCGCCACCTTTTGCTGTGATTACAGCTGCAAGTCGCTTGGGGTATGTCTCTATCAGTTTTGCACATCGAGAGACTGAAATTCTTGCCCGTTCTTCCTTGGCGCACAGCTGGAGCTCAGTGAGGTTGGATGGAGAGCGTTTGTGAACAGCTGGAGCTCAGTGAGGTTGGATGGAGAGCGTTTGTGAACAGCAGTTTTCAGCTCTTTCCACAGATTCTCGATTGGATTCAGGTCTGGACTGTGACTTGGCCATTATAACACCTGGAGACGGTTATTGGTGAACCTTCCATTGTAGATTTTGCTTTATGTTTGGGATCATTGTCTTGTTGGAAGATAAATCTCCGTCCCAGTCTCAGGCTTTTGCAGACTCCAACGGTTTTCTTCCCGAATGGGGCCTGTATTTGG
>JAODAL010060107.1:0-21069 GCA_025379985.1 Phyllomedusa bahiana | reverse complement strand
TAATTATAAATCAATGCAGAAATCTAGGTAATTCCAAAAGTTTAATTTACTCTTTCTTGGTACAGTACCTGATGATAAGGCAGAAAAAGGCTTTATATGGATCTTGCATTTAAAGTTGTATGATGATATTGTAACCAATGTATAAAGGGGTAAAGAACATATTGACACAAAAAACACTTTATTAAATAATTATACAATAGGTTTAGATACAACTTGAGAAGCAGAGTTCAATTCAATTTAAAGAGGTCATCCCAACTAGCTGTTTTTACTCTTCACAGCCTTTTCATTTCCCATTTCCTGTACCAGCTGTGGGCAGGTCTACAGCTGTGGCTGACATTCTAGCTCTACCACCTCTTATTACTAGCTGAACCAGTTAGAGGGACATTATTGGTGGATGGTTTGAGAAAAAACAACAACACTGTCTGAGAGGATGTCTGGCTATAAATGTGAACTAGCAGAGCTGTATTTGTCTTAAGAGGAAGATTCTAGTGAGAGAGAGACACAACATTAGCTGCTGAGTGACTCTATTAATTTTGATGTAATTGCACATAAATGTGGTCTGACAAGATGGTACAAGTCTGCTCCCAGGGCTGTAACTCTAAAGGTTAAAGTTTTTGTTAGTAGATAAGATCAAAGACCGAGAAGCTGCTAAAATACAGCAGGGAGGAACGTCACTGGCCTGGACATTAGATGGAGTTGGTCAGTAACATGAGAAGCTTGTGTAAACAAGCAGGAGATCAAAATTGCTCTAACTCATTGATGATGCAAAATTATAGTGGTAATATATTTAGTAATAGACTTCATTTACATTTGCCTACATGTTTTAAGGTAATCAATGTGATGAGAATAATAACAGTTTTATGAAAGGATGGATCAAGAACAGAGAAAAGAAGAAGGTGATAGTGGTGAGGTTCACATACAAATACAGAGACCAGTAACAAGATGGAGAAAATGACTCCTTAATATCTATCTTAATATCTAAGGTAAAACATTCTGTGTATTTTTTTCATTTTTCAGTTTTTTTTCTCTTTTGACCCTGATATTTTTTATGCCCCACTAGAAATGATGGGTTTATAAAGCACAATGGCTGCGGCCCATATATCAAGTGTCTTTTATCTTGAGTTTGAACCTTGAAACTGTGAGCTGTTTATCAACAAGATACACACCAAAGCTGTGGAGTACAAAAATAGCTCTGCTTTGAAGCATTTCAGAACACAGCTCCCTGAAAGCTGGGCCAGTACACGGTTAATTCTGCTGTATACTAAGCTCTTACCAAATATGGATAAAACACAGAGAGTATGCAAAGAAGCAGCCGTCATTCACAAAACACAGTGTCGTCACTCCAACCTACATCTAATTATCCTTTCAACAATAAAAGGGGAGAGAGAGTGAGGGAGAAAGCGGCATAAATATATAGAAAGACAGGAAAATCAGGATCAGATACCTATTTACAGCTGCTAGAGGAAATGCAGGGGTTGAAAACGCAGCTAAATTAATCATATCCTATAAAAATATGCTTTTCTGTAACCAAATGGGGAATGTGTGGGATGAAGAATAAAAGGAGACACAAAGAAAGAGTTATTTAAATGAGAACTAATCATTCTTGAGAAGAGAAAAAAGAATATTCTGCAGTTCTATCAATAGGCACGCCACTCCTTCTCCATCCAGCCCACAATCTACGTCTATTGTCACTAGATTTCAATGAATACATTTAATTTAAGCTGAAATGGTTGAAATACCTTGCAGCTCCCCCAAATATGAAAGGTATATCGTTGCAGATTCAGTGCTCATCCTTGCTTCCATATTCACAATAAGAAGACAAATGTAGCCCTTTTCAGCATTCCCTATCCTGTTCAGTGGTACATACTAGCAAAGCAATTCTATTATCACTGTTTGTATCATACAGAGTCCAAATACTGAAAATACATCAGATTACAGACATTCTAAAAGCCTTTAGTTATATATTTCAAGTATTTTGATATTTGATGAATTGTAGCATTTTCAACATTGTCTGCAGTTTATCTCCAAATTGGGTACAGAATGTGATATTTGGCTCTTTACAGAAATCACTCTCTCCATTCCCCCCTCCCTTTACTCTACCCCCTCCTTTTTCTCCTCTCCCGTTGCTCAGCGTCATCTGTATGAGATGATGACGCTCGCCTGTAATAGCAGAGAAAGGCAGTTCCCTAACCATGCAACCCATTGATGATAAACTCCACTCTTCTCCCCCCTCCCCTTGTGTCTCACCTGCCCACACACTCATCAGTTACTATATAAAGAGAACCATGAGCTACAGTTCTTTAAACCAGAACCCAGAGACAGGCATCAGGAAATCTGAGCAGGAATACCACAATATTCAGGAAGAGAAGACTACCAGAAGACGAAAAACGAAGACGAGAAGAGAAAAGAAGAAAGGGGCTCTCTGGACTGACTCTAACTCAGCAACCCAGAGACCCCATCCAAAATGTATAGGTCTACGAAAGGTGCATCAAAAGCCAGAAGGGATCAAATTAATGCAGAGATTCGAAACTTGAAGGATCTCCTTCCTATCTCTGAAGCAGACAAAGTACGGCTATCTTACCTGCACATCATGTCGCTTGCTTGTATCTACACAAGGAAGTCTGTTTTCTTCTCCAGAGGTAAGATCTTACTGAAAATATTTGGGGCTCATGTTTGCAGGTTTGTGTGTAGATAACTGTCTTACATATATCATGTGCCATCCATAAACTTTGTGGCAGTCATTGGTAGTCCTTAAGGAATCAGACTTTACGCAGGTTCTGCTTGTATTTGACCTTATTGGAACTTGTTGCTTGCATTCATGTAATGTTTTACTCATTTGTTTAAAACACCGTAATGAAACAGGATAGTAACTGTCATGTCCATTGTTACAAAATGATGATGAACTAGAGCATTTGCAGCATCATGTTGCTGCTGTCCTTGGTGCTAAACAGTTCTCTTGACTTTCACTCTCCATGGTCCTGAATGTTAGAGCACTGCACATGTAAGATAATGATAATTCAACAACAAATAAATCTATGTATGTTAAGATATTCCTTATTTCTGTTTGCTCTACAGGTCAACAAATTAATGAGCTAGAAGGTCTATTTTCTAGCCAAGACTTACAAGATTTCATACATAACCTTCCTGGCTTCCTACTAACCTATACAAGTGAAGGGAAACTAATATATGTGTCTGAAAATGTGACAGATCATCTTGGACATTCAATGGTAAGTTAGTTGCTTTAGTGAACCATAATGTCTCATGTCAAATGAAATAATGAGGATGATGATGATATTTAGGGTTCATCAAAGTCATAAGAGCAGGATTAGTACTGAAATGCTCAAAAATCATCAATAATATAGATCTAGGAGACTAAAATGTTCAGATACTTTAATATTTATGTTCTTCAGTAGCTACGTACATGGACACAATGTACCTTTATTAGTATGCAGGGTATAATCATTTCCAGATATCAGATATGGAATAAATTACTTTGAAGCAATACATTGGATCTATGTCTCATCATGTCAATGTATTTATTCAAACAGGTTGATCTGGTTGCTCAAGGAGACAGCATTTATGACATAATCGACCCCTCAGACCACTTTGTCATGAGGAATCAGTTGTCGCTCCCATCATCAGTCGATAGTGGTGAGTTTTCCAAGTATCTTATGTATTATTTACTACTTGATAGTTGTAGTTCTAATACTTTTATCTACTGTGGAGATGTCCACAATAATCTAAAGTCAACAAATGTATGTAGAGAAATATTGGTTTCTTATCAAAAGTTATAGAGTGTATAGCTGTACATTTTGTTAGGATTATTTTGAGCTGTATTGACTGTACTATTGCACAACTAACATCCCATACCATTTTTATTGTTTTGTTTTAGAGAGAATGTTCAGATGCAGGTTCAACACCTCAAAAACAGCCCGAAGGCAGAGTGCAGGAAATAAGTTGGTCCTTATAAGAGGACGTTTTCAGCAGGCTCCACCTGGCACCTATTGGTCATCAAATCCAGTCTTTACAGCTTTCTGTATTCCTCTTGATCCAAAACCCAGAATAACCCACAACCATTTCCTAATGGACTTCTTTGAGAGTCATCATGCCAAGGATCTTTCTGTCATTGAAGTATCAGAAAGGTAAATATTCAGTATGCTTATCTACCCTTTTCACGGGTGGAGAAAGACGGTCATGTAGCTCATTTACATAACTTTTTTTCCTCTGTTCTGCAGCTCTTTCCTGCACCTGGGTTTTGAGAAAGATGATTTGGTCTGCAAGTCGTGGTACAGTCTCATTCACCCTGAAGACCTGACACAAATGTCTACCCAGCATTACAAACTATGTAAGTTTATACAATATGCACTAAATATGGGGTACTATTTTTGGGTCCTCATTATAATAAGGATAATTAATTTACTGATTGTGAGCCAATGTAAGGGGAAGTAGACACTTTACTAATAAATAACTTCAAAACAATAAAGGTATTCTGGGTGAGAGATTCATAGCATATGGAATGCATAAGGGTATAAAGCAAGCAGAATCTACAAAGAGAAGTAGGAAGTGAATATGTCTGCTCACATCTTGCAATCCTTTTAACATCCTGATCTTTTTCTCTGCAGTAAATGAATCTAGTGAATGCAGAGCAGAAGTGGTTTTACGTCTGCAAACAAGAGACCAGCAGTGGATATGGGTGTATTCCCTGATGTTACTGGAAAACACTGATGCCCCAATCACATCTTACAACTATATAATAAGGTAAGGGTTTTTATTCATTAATGGCTCAATAGCCCAGCACATACTCATTTTTATGACTGACTGGTCTGGTCAATTATATTGGGGACATTTATCAAAACTGTCTAATAGTAAAACTGTATTTCTTACCCATAGCAACCAATTAGAGCTCAGCTTTCATTACTTACACTGCTTTGGAAAAATGAAATCTGAGCTCTGATTGGTTGCTACGGGTTTTATTATTAGACAGTTTTGATAAATGAGGCTCATTGTGTTTATATTTTTCCAATCAACAAATTTAATGAGATAACTTCATTTGTTAAGAACTATTAT
Organism: Phyllomedusa bahiana; assembly: GCA_025379985.1. NCBI lineage: Eukaryota > Metazoa > Chordata > Amphibia > Anura > Hylidae > Phyllomedusa > Phyllomedusa bahiana. The sequence goes on along the minus strand of JAODAL010060107.1, from coordinate 16,002 downwards.
CTAAAACAAAGTTTTATTTATTATCCCCAGTGACTCAGAAGCCTGGTGCCTGAGGCAACAGCTGACTTCAGAAGAGTCTCCACTTCCTTTCCCAGTTGGGGGTCCTTCCTACCAAGAGACCCTCCTTTCCCCAGCAGACCTTTCCAGCCCGGATCAAGTGTTCACACCCCTTGCAAATACACCTACAAGCATCAGCCAGTCTTTCGAGTTTTCAGAGCCTGTGCCCGTCAGTCCAGAAGATCCTATCCTGTGTCAGAATACTACACCAACTATAGAAGATGCTGTTGCTACTGAGGGACCATTAGAAAATCAGTCTATATTTTCCCTTTACCAACCAACATCATATGATCAGAGTTTCAGAAGAGATCATGTCGGGACTGTACCTCCCAAAGATTTTACCTGCACCCCTCCATATACTCCACACCAAAACTGTACTTTCCTTTTTGGGGCTTCAGAAAGTGTCCCACAGACATCTTCTGATCAGGACAGGAGTACTTTAACACCAGAATTGTATTACTCCTACTGCAGTTCCCTCTTTGAGAAACTGCCACCAACCCCTGATAGTCCTGGGGATGGAGGAGACTGCACAATAATGACAGTACCAGAGATACCCAGCCCTCTCTTTGTGGATCTTCCAATTCTTCCTGATGGGTTAGTGACCCCAGAGACATCACCTATCAACCAAGCAATCTTCAGGTATTCAGAGCAAGAGAAGAATGAGATTGATCTATTAGTGAAACAGATTGGCTCTTTGGCCAATGTCTTCAATAATGTGGCTACTAAAGATATTCCATGCTCTGAGAGTGTGGTACTGAGTGGCCATGGACTAGCATGCCGAAGTGTTTCCCTCCCTGCCAGTCTTCCAGATGCAGATATTACTCCTAATTTTCCTCGTTCCTGGAAGAGCATTGACTTTTCTTTTTTCTTGACATGTCAAGAGCAATCTCTCTCCACCGGTAGCCATCCGGTTTGCAGCCTTTTCAAGGACTCCCCTGATTCTCCACCTTTGCAGCCATGGAGTCTCCTTGCAGTCCCCTGGAAGAGGATGAAGTAGAAGGGGACCTCTCCGTATCTCCATCCATGACGACGAACGTGACGACTGATCTGTCACCAGAAGAATGTAACTTCTTAGAGGAACTGATGTTCTACAAAACAGACCTTGAGGCAGGTGCCTCAGAGATTCAATGTGACCGGTTTAATGATGAGTTGTATCAACTCCAGATTGAGCTGCAAGATGGCTTCCAGCAAGGTAAGTTATTGGAATGGTCCTTAGAAGTTTTTACTTTTTGAAAAAGTATATGACTATATGTTGTTAACGCTATACTTCATAGATCAGAATTAAATATTTCATATTTAAATTACCTACCACAAGACCTATTCTGTTAATGCATTATTTCCAAATACTGCAGAAATAATACCAAAAGTTAAATGGAATTATTACATATTTCCAAATACTGCAGATATAATACCAAAAGTTAAATGGGATTTTTACTGTCCAAAAACATTGGTGAAAAAGATGTGCTCATTCTATATATTTCTTATTTTGTTTTACAGATGGAAGTGGAAAACCTTCGTTTTGAAATAAGTCTGTGACTTACTTCGATATGTATGGCATATTGTCATATTCTGAGCAGATTTTCCTGCCTAATAAAGAACAAATCAAGACGCACAACGTGGGAGAAAGAACGACTTTTTGCGTCGTACGACTCTCCCATTCATCGCAAAACTGTTTTGTTCCCTTTTTCTCTTTCATTCCTCTATCCTCTCTTTCTCTGAATTTTGTGCACGTTTACAAGAGATCTCTTTTGTTTTCATTTGAAAATATTGGGAAAAGCAATGGCCTATCATTTTGAGCTTACATTCTAATCATAAAATGTATGACAACAACTAAAAATACATCACACATTTTGCTTGTAAAATATATACATATATATATATATGTTTATATATAGATAGATTTCCCACTGGGAAACATTTATTTAAACACAGAATGACTTGATGGGCCATTGTTTTGAAACATTTGTACAACATGTCATTTTATAAAACAATGGTTTTGCAAAATTGGTTAGAAAGAGAAAAAAAGGTATATGTTGCGAAAGGAAGTTGTAAGTAGTCTTACATAACAAAGAAAGTATTCACTCGTAGTGAAACTAAAAAAAGATATTTATGGTATTGTTGCCGATATTGTAACCAGTTGAATATTTCGATTTCCCCAATGATATTGAAAAATAGTTTCTTTTTCAATGTTTCTGTAGGTAAAAAAGAGTCGCTTGACTCCTTTGATAGCATTTTATCCCACAGCAATGTGTTCTGTTCTGAAAATATTGGGAGAAGGTCTAAAGACTTATGAAATACAATTAGATAACAGTTTAATTTGGTTCACTGGCATAAACTGATACTACATTAATGACCTTGAACCATGTTATGGCATTAATGTAGGCGGCTAAAGGGAGTATTGTGAGGTTCTGCTGTAGAATCCTCAAATTAACAAAAATGCAAGTCACCACTCATTATTTCAACATTGCAAAGTAGACATCAGGTCATTCCATTTATAATGGTTTTATGAGACCACACCATTCTAATAAAGGTCTGTACTGATAGCATCTACATCACTGTATATTACATTTAAGTGTTAAAGCTCATACATTTGGGTGTCAGGTTTACATTCAGAGATGTAGCACATTCGTGCTTATATTCACCCATGTGAATACTGGTTGGTGGCTTGTTATTTTGTTTCCTAGCCAACATAGCTTAGACCTCCTCCATCCAATGATAAGTACACAAACTGCACTTATTGTCTTATTTTTTGTTGATACTGTTTTGGACTTTAACCTATGTATTTACATTTTAAATGTAAATGTTTCACAAAAAGATAAAATGTAATTATCAAACTGTAGAAGGGGCTGGGGTTACATTAATCCCAGACAGGTATTTCCAGAGAATATTAAAGGCTAAACAGTGTGGATTGATATTGCTAATATTATCTCCCTTACGTTAAAGGTGCAATGTTGAAGTCAAAACCAAAATGCACAAATACGTCCCTGAGAGGTATTTGCATTGCATGGAACAAGGTGGATTTCCAGTTTTTCAATTCTATAGTTTTCAAATTTCTCTATCCAATATATTTGGTATTAACCAATATGCCGACTATAGGCTGATTTCATTGTATTGGCTGACTGGTAAACAACGACTCGTGCCTTTTTCATGAAATATTTATATTCTAGATTATTGCACCTTCAAAAAAAGGGGGAAGTGTTTGATGTAAAACTGAACCTCTGTTTAAACAAAAGTGATCATGCTTACTGACAAGCATAAAAAAAAATATGTATCAAAATTATGGTGCGGTGGCGTGCCATAAAAGATGACGTAGGATTTTGCTACGATTTAAGTATAAGGATATTTTTTCCTGAACTGCTGTTTTTCAAATGTTTGAGAGAAATGGTGAAGACAATTAAAACTATGAAATGTACAGTTATACATATTTATAAGTAGAATTTTATAATGTATATGGCAAACTGCATTGTGTTGGGCTAGTGATGTTAATTCCTGGTCTTGTACAAAGTGCTTTTTTTATTGATATGATAAAGAAAGAAATGAAATGAAAAAAGTTGTGCATGTTGTGATACTATACTCCATCTTACACATCAGTTTTATTTCCTTGCCATTAGAATATTACATCTCATAATCCCACAATGCTGACAGCATCAAAATGCTTTATAGACATGCTAGAAAAACATTTCATAGCACATAAAAAATGGTAACAGAAAATTTAGGAGATGCAGGTTCTTAAAAGGACAAGTCATTTGATGTTAGTCCCTGAGGGATCTTCAATATGTGGTTCAAGTTTAGGATTAACAATGTCATATATTAAAAGGAAAAAGGGCTTCCATAGTGCAGTACTGAAGAAGGACCTGGTAAGATGTCAAGATAGATAAATCTATGCCCACCTTGGTCACTTGTGTGAAAATACACACAAAGCTATAATAGGCAAGCTGGCACCATGCTATGAAGCTGCTGAGACTCCAAATACTTTGCTACTAGGTGTCCACCCTCTTGGAGTACTAAATAGATACTAATCATAAACAGCAACCACAACCAATCGGCAAGTTGCAATTATGATGTAAATCAATTAATAGTGAACCTACACCCAATCAATAGTGCCATCATAGTGGAACCTACACACTGACTTACTTTACAAATTGGCTGTTCCCGATTTATAGCAGTGAGCAGACAATATGGACCTTTGAATGAAAACAAATAGTTCATGAACAAAAAATATACTAAGGCAACTTCTTAAAGGGGTTGTCTCACTACAGGGATTCATCTTACCTCAGTCCTGTTTTATTGGTTTCACTTTGAATTCAGGGGCGTGTTTACCGACTTCCACTAGGCTGCAGTAGAAGCCAGGTCTGTAGCTATAGCAACCAGTGCTGGCAGCCTATCAGGATAGATCAAACAGGTCTGTAGATATAGCAACCTGAGGAGCTGATGCAGCCCATACAAGAGAGGGTATCTCAGAATAGGTAGGACACTGTTAATGTACATATATTGCAAAGAGACTTGTTTTTGCAAGATCTTTAACATAAAAAACAATTCTTGTAGTGAGAAAACCCCTTTAAGTCTATTGCTTAGTACTTATTGTTCTTAAACTGCAATCCAAATTATACTTCATAGTCACAGTCACATTTCTGCTTGTTATTGTTATGAACAGTAAGCACACATTTCTAACAGTTCAGCTATAGTGTTGCCAACATATTCCATAGTGCTGTACACAGATCTGACCCACACTAGAAACAATTTCACAGGGAACTCAATTATCATTCATTTCCGAAGTGTGAAACAAAATCCACATAAGCAAAGCGGGAACACACAAACTATATGAAGATAATGCCCCTGATAAGACTCAAATGCATGACCCCAGTGATGAAAGGTAAAAGTGCTAACAACTTAGGCCCAATCCTCCCTGCATCAGATTACAGTATAATAACTGCCATTAATATGACATATGACAGACATTAAGACAGTAAGACCATAACACAGATTTAGGCCAGAATTACCATAGCCATAAAAATGGTGCAAATCCCAGTCCCACTGAGGGTCTAATGACTTAGTTTAGGGATGTTTCTGTTATCTTTAGCTAGCCTGGGGTTTTAAATCATAATACAAGACCAAAAATGTACCCATATCAATCTCGTGTAAAACCAACCTTATTTAAATTAGCCTCTGAATAAGAGGGTTTTTTACATTATGGATTTAATACACTGTTCTACAGAAACCTACAGGGGAGTAGGGAAACCCCCGATGGGCCTCTGGGCATTGTGGGCCCCCTGAGGTGCTGTTCAGGGAGAAAAAGCAGGTAAAAAAGAGGCAGAAAGCAAGAGACTGAAGGCGGCATGTATGATTTTTGCCATTTTAATGCCAATTTCTATACGCATAATATTAGTATAGAATGCGCTTGGTTTATGAACCTGCTCTACTGCGGGTCATAAATCAGGCGCATTCTAGAGCATGAATGTCAATTCTGGCTCAGGTAAACCACTTTGAAAGTGGTTTACCTGTTCCAGCAGTAATGCACCTAGAATTGTCGTAACGAAGCTATAAATCTATAGCTTTGCTATCGTTCTAGTGCACCCCGCCTCCCACGCATTACAAAGTGCCGTGGGCCATGTGACTGCTGCAGCCAATCAGTGGCTTTAGTTTTCACGTGTCATTCTCTTGACATCAACGCTCATGAGCCTTTCAAGCTGATCTCATTGGAAAGGACAATAGATAAAAACAGTCAGAGACACCATAAGTAGCGTCAACACTGGAACAGCAGTGAAAAGGTGAGCATATATTTTTCTATCATATTATTACAGTAGCAGGTTAAAAATAGAAAATAATAACAAAATGGCAACCCCTTTCAGCCAGTGTCTTATTCTCAGATTACATTTACACAGCATAATTTTCCTATAAAAAAATTTCCTGTACTGTGTGGATACACGTACCCCTTGATTTGTGCTTTGTATTTCAATTTCTTCTTCACACAGATTTTTCTGAATTTTGGACGTGGGTTAGCCCCATCCAATGCAGCTACTCTGTGTCGTGGCTCTCATTGCGTTTTTCACATTATATGTGCATGAAAAACACACAAGTAACAGGCACTTGCACAATGGATTTGGTACCTGCATTGGTATAATTACACATCACAGTTCACAATGTGAAAATAATGGATCCATTAAGACACAACATTGCAGGATATGAGGGCTGAACTGCACACAAACTAGATGGGATCAACCATTTTTGGGTAGGGTTTACATAGGCCACACTGCCTACAGGATACCAGACATGTTGTTTATATCTAGATCCATTTCAGTATATAGTCAGGGATCAGTGGTATAGCCATAGGAAATCCAGATGTCACACTACTGACTGGGCCACTAAGTCAGGGAGGCCCACAGTATGAATGCCACTGTAGTGATCAGGCAGATAGTTGCTGGATCGATCTGCCTGGTCGAAGAGAGCACTGTCGAATAATGCAGTTATAGCTGCATAGTACATTATATCCCCTCTACACTCATCTCTATGATCGGACAGGAAAGGAAACAGAAAGTGACTGCCAGACTCTAGGAAAGAAAGTAACCACAAGACCATATAGTGGTACAGTGCAGTGAGGAAAATAAGTATTTGATACACTGGCAATTTTGCTAATTTACCCATCTACAAAGAATGGAGTGGTCTGTATTTTTTATTGTAAGTACACTTCCACTGTGAGATATGGAATCTAAAAACAAATCCAGGAAAACACATTGTATGATTTTTAAATAATTAATTTGCATTTTATTGCATGAAATAATTATTTGATCACCTACCAACCAGCAAGAATTTTAGCTCTCACTGACCTATTAGTTTCCTGTAGTTGTTGACCATACCTACTCCTCCATACAGATCTTCTCCAGATCTTTCAAATTTCAGGCAACACTGAGTTTTAGCTCCCTCCAAAGATTTTCGATTGGGTCAGGACCTTGAAATGCTTCTTATGGAGCCACTCCTAAGTTGCCCTGGCTGTTTGTTTTGGTTCATTGTCCTGCTGGAAGACCCAGCCACTACCCATCTACAATGCTCTTACTGAGGGAAGAAGTTTACTGGCCAAAATCTTGTGATACAAGGTCCCATCCATCCTGCCTTCAATAGATTGCAGTCATCCTGTCTCCTTTGCAGGAAATCCCACAAATTATGATGTTTCCACCCCCCATGCTTCATGGTTGGAATGATATTCTTGGGCTTGTATTCATCCTTCTTCTTCCTCCAAACAAGGCAAGGGGACTTGATACCAAAAAGTTCTATTTTAGTCTCATCTGGCAACATGATCTTCTTCCATGCCTCCTCTGAATGATTAAGCAGATGGTCATTGGAGAGCTTCAAATGGGGCTGAACATGTGCTGGCGTGAGCAGGGGTACCTTATGTAATCTGCAGGATTTTAATCCATGACGGCGTGGTGTGTTAGTAATCGTAATCTTTGAGACTGTGGTCCCAGCTCTAGGTCATTGTGTAGTTCTGGGCTGATTCCTGACCTTTCTCAGAATCATCCTTACCCCACAAAGCAAGATCTTCATTTTTTAATAATAGCACCAACAGTCATTGCCTTCTCACCAAGCTGCTTGCCCATTGTCCTATAGCCCATCCCAGCCTTGTGCAGGTCTTCAATTTTGTCCCTGGTAACCTTTGGTCTTGGCCATGGAGTAAAGGTTGAAGTGTGATTGAGTCTGTTGACGGGTGTCTTTTATACTGGTAATGAGTTCAAACAGGTGAAATTGATATAGGTAATGAATACAGAGTAGGAGGGCTTTTTAAAGAAAAACTAACAGGTCTGTGAGAGACAGAATTCTTGCTGGTTGGTAGGTGATCAAATACTTATTTGATGTAATAAAATTCTAATTAATTATTTAAAAATCATACAATGTGATTTTCTGTATTTATTTCTTAGATTCTGTCTCTCACAGTTGAAGTGTACCTACAATAAAAGTTACAGACCTATCCATTCTTTATAGGTGGAAAAATTAGCAAAATCGCCAAATACTTTTTTCCCCATTGTATTTGGCATTAACCCCTCTACCATATATGCTGTAACGTCTCGTCTCGCTGTCCGACTCCTATTCTTCGGGCACGTCCATTACTCAGCTGCTGGTGGTCCCCGCACTGCGCTCAGTGCTGCTGTTCGCTCCCGCTCCCAGCTCCCGTCTGTCTCGTGCTCACCTGCTCCCTCCTTGGCGCATGCGCTTCTCTGCATCTTCCCCCCACTAAGGGCGCGTGCACTGCATTTCCTTGGATTTTAAGGGCCAGAGTGCAACATGTAATTGTCCTTCTCCAATCCGTTTCTTGCAGGAGCTTTTTAGGGATTTCGTTTCCTGCTCTCCGCACCCAGTTGTTGGTGTCCATATCTTTGAGTTGGTTTCATGCATGCGTCTCGCAAGCTTTCTCTGTGCTATTTTCTGCATCTGTTTTGCTACCTTCCTGACGTTGTTTCAGCCGTGCCTGGCAGTCTGCCAGCACTGCCACTGTGCATTCAAGTCTGTTCCGTTTCGTCGTCTTCGGCTGTCAATGCCAGGGTCTACGTTGGTAGTGACCTGGGAGTTTCACTGCAGCAAAGTCCTTCCTGCTTTGCACTGGTGAAGACAAGGAGCCGCTTAGACTTTGCTCCTCGGCGTAGACCTCCTCTCCTCCAAGCAGCATGACATATGCTTACATTAAAACCTTCAGAGTTGTAGACCACCAGGGATATTTACATTAACCCCCTCTACTGCCCTAACCAAGGAATCTTTAAATTGATCCCTTTACTGCCCTAGACCACCAGGCATGCCTACATTTAAAGGGTATTCTCACCACATTGGTTAGCTTTAAACTTCTAAGCAAATGTAAATAAATAAATAAAGATTATTACCAAATTCATTGCGGTTCTGATTTTGCTTCATTTCAGAGCTAGAGCATTGCATATCTTCTGCTTTTTTAAACATGTTTCTAGTGAGCAACCACCTCTCTTCACTCTAACAGCCCTGTCCCTGGTGGCATTGTCACTCCCTGCTGTGTCTTATCAGTAACATAGGAGGTTGTTTATGGAGGTTTTTTACTGACAAACTATAACCATTTAGACTTCTGCTGTTAAAACCTCTCCATCACCAATGTCCTTCTACCAGGCTTAGCTAGGAATTACATGGCTGAAATGGCAGTCACTGCTGTAAAACCACCTGCTCCTATGAAGAGCAGACTCTGTGAAACAGCCCTATACCATCATTAACTCTCCTGCTATTTCGTCTTCTTCTGTTTGTTAGGTCAACAGGCGTTTCTGTGTTATGTCTGTCTTGTTGTCTCTGTGTGTTTGAAGTGGTTGCATGGCGGGGGCGTGGTTTAGCGATGGCCGAGTGAGGTCGCACCTTACTGAGTTCCTCGTATCCTACTGTTATACCGGGCCATTTCTGCAGTCCAACGCGGGGAAAGCCGGCAAACGCCAGAAGCCCAGGACCACCCTGCGTTCTAGCTCGGCTCAGGGGGAGATCGAGGCGTTTTTCCCCCCAGTGAAGCCTGCTCTTTCCTTGCCAGCGCTCAGCCCCGCGGGCCCGCAAGATGGCCGACACCGCGTGGCATCCCCCTCTGAGCCTTCGGATAGAGACCTGCCATTGAGAGGAGCACACTCCTCGCCGCACTCTCCGACGCTGGTGAGGACTCCACGGCAACACGCAGCTCTGCACATACCTTTGGAGGAGAAGACCCCGGGCTCCCAGTCCTCTTCATCGCCCGCATCCTGGGGCAGAGGGAGGGATTTGATTCAACCGTGCACGGCTTGAAAACTTTCTTTCCTAACGATGGACCTTCGAGTTGCCTCATTTAATGCAAAGGGTTAAAAACACCCAGAGAAAAGGGCGCAGGTTCTTCATCATTTCCATCCCCTCCAAAGCCTTGGGTCGTATGTCTTCAAGAGACCCATTTTAAGGTAGGACCAAAGCCCCTAACATTAAAAGCAAGTATTACCCCCCATGGCTTTTTGCTAATTATACTGAGTCCAGGTAAGGGGGGGGGCCCCAAGCCTTCACCGCTCCTCCCTCACCGGGTTTTGGACTGTACTCCCGACCGGGGGCAGTTCCCTCATTTAGTTTTCCATCAACGGAACTTTTCCCATTAAAAAGTTTACGCGAAAAATGTGGGCCAAACGGCTTCTTTGAAGCCCTTTTTGATTTCTCTTCCGCGGTTCAGGGGGGGTTTTTAATGGGGGTTTTTTTTAAAAAAGCCCTTGACCCCCACTTTGGAAAAACCCCCCCTAAAAAACCACTTTTCGTTTTCTGCGATCAAAAGGTGAAAAAATTTCTCATGCTCCACCCTTTGGGGATTTTTTTTTTTTTTTTTTTTTTTTTTTTTTTTTTTTTTGGGGGGATTAACCCATTGATGGGGTATTCCTTTTTCTTCCCCCACGGCCCCTACAGTCGTTAATTACATCATGGCCCCCAAACTGTGCTGCCCTTATTGGTTTTACTCGTTGAAAGCTTCTGTTTTGGGACTGCACCATGTTTGCCCACGTTCCCAGCTTTAGGGAAAGATTTTGGAACTGGAACAAAAAATCTTCCTTTGGCACCATGTGCCCGGGGGACATAGAAAACAATATTCTCAGTTATGACTCACCCAAAGTGATCCCCTTCGGGATAACCCAAGGGGGGCACGCAAAAAAGTGTAATTAGGGGATTTCCTCTCAAAAAGGTTAGGCTTAAAAGAGATAGGGCAGCAACCCCCCGAAGCCTTGCTAAGGTTTCAGCCTAGAAAAAAGCACCAAGGGGGCCCTTTTCCCCACGCTCTGCGGAACTGCAGATGCCGTTTGGGGGGCGCCTTTTGGGAGCACGGGGGGCGTCTTATACAAAAATGCCAAAGTCTTTTTATGAGTTGGCAATAAGTGTGGACAAATGCTCAGGCGGTTCGACCCCAAGGGCCCCTCCCAACCCCTTCATAAAAACCGCTTCGAACTCGTGACCACTGCACTGAAGAAATTCCCCGGCCTTTCTTTTTTTATCCATCTAAAAAATTTACAGCCCCCGTCACCTGCCCAAGGCAGTTTTTCCCACACCCTCCTTACTATCCAAATCCAGTCTCGGTCTAAACGTTGGAGGCCCCTTTACCCGATGGAATTGGAGTCGGTCATTAAAACCCCGGGGGGGAAAAGGGGTCCAGGGCCGGATGGCTAACGGGAAATTTTTTAAAACATTGGATCCCTTACCCCTGTGCTTTTGAGGTTTTAAATTCCATTGCGGTGGACACCCCTTTTCCCCCCCCGACACCTTGCCCTTTACGCTCTTTCCCAAAATCTGGAAGGACCCCCAAATGCTGTAGCGCTAGTCCTTTTCCCCTATTAAACGAGATTTAAAAAACTAGCAAATTTGAGGAATAATTAACCGCTTTTAAAACTCGTATTCCCCCAGCCAAGGGGGGTTTTTTTGTCCCGGGCGGGAGGCGCGCGATAATACTTAAAACCTTGGACATTTCTTTTTAAATGCACCTCTCATAAATCCCCTTATACTTGTCTCTAGTGGGGGAAAAAGGTTCACCGTTTTTTGGGGCCTTTCCTGCTAAATTTCCTCAGTCTTTTTGGCCGGGCCCTATTTTTTTTCCAGGTCGCCCTTAACGCGGCCCTCTCCCCGATCGGGTTTAAAATGGATTTTGTCTGCCGCCTTCCCTATCTAAAATGGATGACGGGCCTGCCCCCTGTCTCCGCGCTCTTGTCTTGTAATGGAGAGTTGTGGCGGCCAAAGATCTAAACCCATCAAAGGGATCACGTTTGGGGAGGGATATAAAAGTTCTGCATTTGCGATGCCCTTTTTGGGCCATTTCAAAACCCATATCTCTCCCCACTTGATGGTGACATTTGAACTTTGGGATTGGTCAATTTTTAAAATAAATTTCTCCAAGTCTAGGCCCTCGGCATTGGGAAACTCCCCCCGGGACCAAGCCCCCCCCACAGTCTAAATTTTTTTTTTTCGAAAAGGCCCAAACGGGGATTTCCTATTGGGGGTGTTTTTCTGGACCCTTCCCCTCTATGCAAAAAATTTTCCCTTTCCCCCCCTGCGCAAAAATCAAAGGGTCTGGAGAGTTGGCAACAAAAAAAAACGTCATGGTTCGGCAGAAAAATTTTTCTCCCCCCGAAATTTTATACCTTTTTCCAAAAAAATTTCCATAAGCCCCCGCCCCCCTTTTGGAAAAAAATTTCCCGTGCTTTACTGCCTTGTGGGTCCAAAAGGATCCCGAAAAGCGTTGCCGCTCACGAGACCAAGGACGGAGGCACGGGTTTGCCTATTCCGGCTTTATTTTGGCCCCGGCCATTCACGTTTCCCTTTCGCTGCCTCGGGGGGACTAGGGAAAGTGGGTTTCTTGGCGGGGTTTAAGTGCTTCTGCGGGGGCGTTCTCCCCTGGATGGACTTGCCCGAGCGGGTGTGTCCTCCTGTTTTCCCCCAACAAAAACCCCATCTGTCCTTTACTCATATAAAATCGCACAATTCTAGATGGGAGGGCCCTGCGTGCCGTCACGACAAAAACCCCGATTTTCCCCGGGGGTTCTCGCAAGTGTCTCTTAGGGGTACAAAAGGGCTCCTTCGCTTTTTTCAGGTTTTCCCCCGGGGGGAACTTGAACCGCTTGGCGCATTTCCGGAGGGGGGCCGGCTCCTGAACGCCCGTTCCAATATGCACAACTCTTCACTTTTTCCCAAAATCAAATCTACTTTCATCTGACCAGCCCCCCCCGACCTTGAAAAAACAATAAAGTTTTCTGTTAAAATTTAGGCTTTCCCTTTTCGTTCTCTACAAATTATATCTCCGGCCGGGCTGTTCCTTCCTTCCCTTTTGTTTGGATGGGAAGGGATTGGGCTTCCCACCCCCTGCTCAATGGGAGAAGTTTCCGTGACCATGGGCTGGTGGCTCCAAAAATCAGGAAACCCGCTATAAAATTTGTCCCGGTTTGGTACGGGGTTCCCTTGTTCGCATCAGACTTTCCCCAATTCAGAATTATGTGGAATTGGAAAGGAGAGAGGGATATGCCCATTGTGGTGGGGGTGCTCCTTTCTACGAAATTTTTTTTTCAGTTTGGGAAATTATTAAGGGGAAACTAGGGGGGGGCCGTTCCGAACTCCGGAAGCTTTTTTGTTTTTATGTTCCCCAAAATATCGCAAATTCAAAAAAATCCCCCCTCACACTTCTGCAGGCGGCCAAAACCAAATTCCGCGTAAATGGAAATCAACTCCCCCGTCCTGGACAAGGTTCGCAGAAAAAGTTTTGGAAGAGAATGGAGGAACTGATTGCCAAACTCCCGGACAGGTGATAAATTTACCCCAAAACCTTTGGTTTTTTAAATTTTCATTTTTCGAACTCCCCCTTTATCTTTAATTTCTTTAAATAGTTTGAGGGGGGCCCATCCTTCCCTTTTTCCTCCCCCCCTCCTGCCCCCCTTTTTTTTTTTTTTCTTTTCTCCCTCCTCCCTTTATGGGGTTTTGAAGGGGTTTTGTGATAATGACATCCCTTTTGTTGTCCTTGTCCCTTTTTTTATCTGTGTTTGCCCCTTAAAAATTTGGGGTGCTTACAGTGCCCTCTTATCTGGTTTTTTTTTGAAAACTTTTATTGGGACTTGATATTAACCCTTAGTATCCCTAATTATATCTGATTTGGGTATCTTTATATAATGATTGGGGATATTCCCTTTTTTGTTTCTGCATCTTTTGTTTCCCTTTTTTGGCACTTTTTATTTTCCCATATTTTTCTTTTTTTTATATTTTAAAGGGTCTTTTCATAAACAAAATTTGCTTTTTTTTGTTCCCAAATTTAAAGCTCTTTTAAAATATGAAAAAAAAAAAAAAAAAAAAAAAGGGGTTTGCATGGAAAACTTTTGGCGGGAAACCTTTCCCTTTATCGGTGCCCGGGCTTGCACACCCGAGTTTTTTTTAAAGGTATCTGTAAACCCTAAGCTGAAAATGACATTTCTTTTTCCCAGGTAAAGTTTTTTAATTCTGTTTGGGCCCTTTGCTGTTTTTTGGATTGTTCTGTCCTATTGTCATTTTAGTTGTGTCAGGTCAAAGTATCTTTTTTCTTGTTTCAGTCTTGTTTGGCCTAGTTTTGAACTTTGTAGTTCTAAAGTAATTTAGATTTGGTGTTTTTCAAGTTTCTGTGGGCGCTGCCCAGGACTCGCTGGGTCCTAAATCTAATTGCAGTATTAGGGTCAGTTGTCAGCTCACTTGAAACTGTTTTTGGCATAGGGAAAAATTTAAAAACCCCCAAACCATGAAAGACTAACTTTTGAAAATTAAAACTTATTATCTCTTAATTGATACACTTAAGTTATGTACAGAACCAAAAGTACAATTCAAAATAAACCCATTTCCCCCAATTCCCCAATTTTTCAAAAAATGAAAATCCGTTGGAAAAAAAATGCAAAAACCAAAAAATAGCTCCGTTTAAAAAACTTGCTGGAAACCAAAAATTTTTTGTTATCCAAATAGTCACAAATACTATGTTTAAGTGAACAGGAGACCGAGGGAAATGCCTTAAAAAACTGAACAAATGACTATCCATTCATGAAAAGGGACAGGGCAATCTTTGCCCAAAAGGGTTTTAAACAGCTATCCCCGGGGCAAAGGTGAGCGAATCTTAAAAAATTCGATTGCCACCCCGAATTTTTTTCCGCAAATATGTACGATTTTAATGTGTTTAAAAAACAGCTTTTTCCTGGCTGCAGAACCCGTATGGTTTTTTTAAACATTTTTCCCATGCCAAATATGATGGGAGCTTTGTTTGGTTTTGAAACAATGCTGTTATTTAGTATGCACCAGAGGCGGCCCGCTCTTAAACGCTTCACATTTCATTATCGGGGGAAATTTTGGGGGGAAAACTGACCAAAAAACTGGGGGGAACGCAGCTGAAAAAGGTTTAGTGTCAGCACCAGTTTAAAAGAACTGGCGAGGGTCAAGATCCTAAATTTTGCGAAAAGAGCGCCCCCGTTTCCACCGTTATCAGATGTTTTCCACATTTTTGACGGGCCTGTTCTGTTAAACGTGATACAGTAGAGCCCCCCCCCTGAAAGAGGGGGAAAAGGGTGCGGGGAATTTTGCGTTGATCATGATATTTTGCCTTCCCTTTATCTGTCATTTTTGCTTTCAATCAGCCAAAAGTCCATCGATTGAAAAACCAAAAAAAACAGGAGGTGATCCAAAACAGAGATGACGAGTAAATGGGGTATTTGCGTCTTCTGGTTTTTCCCCTTGCTTTTGGCTCCCAATCATCAGACAATCCTGATGCAAACAAGGACCATTCAACTGGCCTTTCGGCCTCATCGGTTTTTGTTTGTCCTTTTCATTCCTTTGACATTAAAAGAAGGGGAAAAAAAACCAACATGTGCAACGTCATAGAGTGGTGGAGGGTGGGAAACCAGTATAGGGGGGGGGGGCCCCCCCGTTGGCCCGCCCCATGAGTAAAAGGGCCCCAGAGTGGCAATGCAGATTGGGAAAAGGGGCAAAAGGGAACAAAGTAGGCCACAAGTGGCAAATGACAGATTTGGAGGATTGCCGCAACATGATGGGGCCACCCGAGGGCAAATTACGATTGTGGAGGTGGGGAGAAATTACTAGGCCACAGAGTGGCACAATGACATAGTTGGAGGGGGTGACAGCAACAGCAGCTCAGGCTGTAAATGGCCAAAACAAATGGAAGGGGGCGGGAGCACAGAAGTTTAAAAATAATGGAATGAAGAGTGAGGGATGGGTGGCAAAACCAGTCCCGGTAAAGTGGGGGGTGGTAGATGGGCACAACGCAGATGTGTGGCATCAGGCGATGGCAGCATCAGAATAGTATTGAGGCAGGTAGCCAGAAGAATTCAGCTCAAAATAAAGGGATCTGGGATCAATCTGATGCAACTGGCTTTTTTGTGTGGAAATCCCGGCCCATCCTGTTATTCATCTGACAAAGGGAATCCCCTTTCGGGTGGAAAAAAGTTTCCTTTAGGTAAA
>JAODAL010060106.1:0-21070 GCA_025379985.1 Phyllomedusa bahiana | reverse complement strand
AGAACTCTGAGATAAGTAGCTCACCCGCTGATTGGCTAAGCAGGATGAGCCCCTTTTCCCCCCAACCAATCACAGTACTAGAATATTTCCCTTAGACAGTAATAACTTTTAGGGCGCCCTTCTATCGCGCCTTTCTTGCTCCACTCAAAATAGATGCACTACATATGATTGGTGGATTCATATCTGCCGCCTGGTCTCAACCAATCAGCTCTCTTCTGCCTTTTTTGCTGTATTTTGAACTGTCCCTCCTTTTCATTTGATTGGTCAACACTACTCCATAGGTTATAATGAGTCACTGTCGCTCCTATTCTTATTGGTTGGTTTCTGCCGACCAATGATAAACGCTTACAGAATTTGAATTACTGTATTTCCCGGCAACTTCCAATAGCCCAATTACTGATGTTGCGCCGGTCACGGCGAAAAACGCGTTGTTAGTAATTTGATTGATGTATGTTTATAGAAGGTTTTAGCTCTTTTACAGAGAATGTTTTACACCTAATAAAAACGATTTATTTAATAATACTCCATACCGCACGGAGCTGAGATTTCAGTGCCCCCATTTCTCCATAGACTACAATGGGACAAAGTAGCTCGCGCTCTGATTGGCCAGAATAGCCAAGCCCCCGCTAGTTCAACCACTCAGCTCTTTTCTGCCTTTTCTACTGTATTTTGAACTGTCCCGCCTTTTCATTTGATTGGTCAACACTACTCCATAGCTTATAATGGGTCACTGTCGCTCCTATTCTGATTGGCTGGTTTATGCCGACCAATGAGAAGTGCTTACAGAATTTGAATTACTGTATTTCCCGGCAATTTTCAATATCCCAATTCCTGATGTTGCGCCGTTATTGATTTTTTGTTAGTGATTTTATTTATTTATGTTTATAGAAGGTTTGAGCTCTTTTTCAGATAATATTTTACACCTTATAAAAAAAAGTTTTTTGTGATTCATACTCCATGCCTCACAGAGCTAAGAGCTGAGATTTATTTCTTGAGCGATCTTATATATTTTTTCCCTTTAATTTTAAATGATCCACTTTTTCACTACAGTTAATCGCTGTTAGATAGCTTTGATTTTTTTCTTCATTCATTCATTTGAAAGACAACTCTTTTTGCTGTTCGCTAACATGTTTAATGATTTCTCGCTGTTTTCCAGCCTGTCTCGAATCTGAATACATGTTAGGCGCAGTCCTAAGTCCTGCACTGCGCCTCACACACTGGCGAGGCGCAGGGAACGTTTCACCGCATGTATGAGCGCACTCCCTTGGGTGGTGAATCTTCCGATCCACGGAGATACAGGTGAGGCGCAGTCCTTCTGCGCCTAAGTCCCGCACTACGCCTCACACACTGGCGAGGCGCAGGGGACTTTACACCGCATGTATGAGCGCACCTTGGGCACCGACATACATGAGGCGGAGCTTTCACATTCGAGAGCTCGACAACGGGCGCTCCGACGCGCCGATCTTCATACATGTCGCCCATAGTGTATAAAATATCCATTCCAAATCCAACACACATTCCATCCACCATCACAAGCAAGACGCATCAGAGGTAGAGACTTGGGAGTCTCCCACCGCACAAACCCAACCGGCCTTGTGGCGAGCTCTGGAGAAGAACGAAAGGCTCCTTTGACTCCACTCCCTGATGCGGCTTATGCCACCGTTTGTGGCCGTCCAGCGAATCCACACCAGCAACGTTACAATCGGCATTAAGATGCATTTTTCAGATAGCTTCACATTTTTAATTCATTATAAACATTATGAAAAATGCATCGATATGAAATATTCCATGTCTTTGATATGTGTTTTAGGCTGATCCGCCAGGTATCCCAGATCACAGAATCAGTGTTTTCCTGTGTTGATACAGAAATCGGTCTTCCAGGCCTGTCTCCGTCTGTAACATCTTTTCTTCCATGTTTTAAATCAGCAACCCAGTTTTTTTTTTTTTGTTGGTTTAATTAGACATTGATTTCCTAATGCTAATGACGTCATCATAAATTTCTTTACCAGATAGTCTCTTTTCAGAAACAGGTATTTGGTGACACAATGATACTCAATTTTGCTGAAGTTGTAATCTTCAGGGCTGTAAGCACACTAATTTTAAGTTCACAGGTAAATTAAAGCAATGATTGGAGGTCCCATTAACTCTACATATCCTCATGTATATTTGTCAACACTGCTATATATTCTGTTTATCCACAAAATTATATCAATCATTCATATGCAAATCCAGCAATTATTTCCATCATATGCATAATTCATTGCATCAATGATTTTAATAAACTTCTTCAATGAAGGTACAACACCTGTATTAGCTTGTCCATCAGGACACAAATTGCCTCATAAATACATTCAAAGTCTTACTTATAAATTGCACACAGTGCCAAAATGGGGCATTGGTTACCCAAAACGTAGCCGCCTTTGGTAAAGGGGTTGTGGTTCCCTGAAATGTAGCCACATGCCGCTGTTTCTACATACTACAGCAAACATTCCTCATTTGTGAAGTATGGACTCTGCAATTTGTAAGTAAGACTTTGAATGTATTTGAGGCAATTCCTGCCCCGATAAATGAGCTAACACAGGTGTTGTACTTTCATTGATGAGGCCACAACTGCCACTGTCATCTAGCAGCCGTGTGTTATTCAGCAACCCAATGGTTCTTGATTGGTTGACTTGGTCATCCACTTCCTCCCAGATGACATCTGACAACCCCAGCCAAGAGTCGGTGGGAACGTCAGACACAACCCTTAGTTGGCATGGCCCGGGAGCGGGTCAGCGGCCCTCACCCGTCCTCAACCCACTTCTGTCCCATCCGGTTCCTTCAGCCAGAGATCTACTATGTGGTCTGGGCTCAGCGCCACTATATAGCGAGGATAAACAATTTGAGGAGGGCAGTCAGCAACTACTTGGCAGTGAAGAAATGGGGCCAATATCCCCTGCTTCTTGCAGTAGGCGGCAAAGAATAGATGTTGAGAGTGGCATGGGAGGTCATGTTGTGAGGGGTCAGCCTCTGCATACCAAGACCGGTGATGAGGACAGCAGTGACGATGAAACACAAATAGATGATGATGTAGCCGACCGCACTTGGGAGCCGGGTGAGGCAAGGGCTTCATCATCGTCAGGAGAAGAGGGCGTCAGCTTGCGTGTCAGGCAGCGCCGTGGCCAGCAAGTGGGTTGAGTGGCCATGAGTCAGCAGGATAGCAGCAGTGTGAGGTCAGGAGCCAAGCGGCCACGGGGTAAAAAACCCGCTTCGCAGGTCCAAGAAAGTAGCGGCACAGGGGCTCAGCGAGGCAGCGGCGGCAGTAGTCACTCAGTGCGGAGCGTTGGCGGTAAAATCCAATACTCGGCGGTGTGGCAGTTCTTTGCTAAGACACCGGAGGAGCCGAATATGGGTATATGTAGAATCTGTTGGCAGAAAGTGAAGCGTGGCGAGGGAGCAAATGTTGGCACCACGACACTGTGTCAACACATGCAGCGTCACCATCCGGTGGCCTGGGAGAAACGTGGCTCAGATGTGGTGGTCCATCCTGCCGCCGCAGCAACAGCAGCAGCAGCGCCCAGTGGCACGCATGCCATTGCAGCCAGTCAAGGCTCCACCACCTCTGCAGAAGGGAGCTGTTTCTCTTTGACATCATCTCCCGGTCCAGATGCTCTTGCTCCTCGCTACTCATGGCGCAAGCAGGCTCCTGCGCCAGTGTCCGCCTCCTCCTCCT
Organism: Phyllomedusa bahiana; assembly: GCA_025379985.1. NCBI lineage: Eukaryota > Metazoa > Chordata > Amphibia > Anura > Hylidae > Phyllomedusa > Phyllomedusa bahiana. The sequence goes on along the minus strand of JAODAL010060106.1, from coordinate 17,358 downwards.
CCACCACCACCACCATCTCAGCCTCCACAAGTACTGCTCCATCATACCACATGTGTAGGGCACAGCAGTGTCACGCAGTTCTACACCTGGCTTGCCTCGGCGAACGAAGTCACACAGGGGAGGAACTGCTCCGCGTCATGCAGCAAGAAATCGATGTGTGGCTTTCTCCGCGCCAACTGCAAATCGGAACCATGGTGACGGACAATGGGAGTAACATGGTGTCTGCGCTGCACCGAGGAGAGATGGTCCATGCGCCCTGCATGGTGCACGTGTTCAATCTGGTTGTGAAAAGGTTCCTGAAGTCTTCCACCGATCTTCAGAAGATTCTGAAAATGGCCAGGAAACTGTGCATGCACTTCATCCATTCCTACAAAGCCAGGAACAACCTTCTTGAGTTGCAGCGGCAGAACGGCCTTCCCCAACACACTCTGATATGCGATGTTTCCACCCGTTGGAATTCCAGCCTGCACATGTTGGACCGACTGTATGAACAGAGAAAGGCCATTAACGATTTTTTGATGATCCAGGCGGACAGGAGTACTCCCCTGTGTAACTTTGATGTCAGCCAGTGGCAGCTCATGCGTGACACCTGCCGTTTGTTGAGGCCATTCGAGGAGGCGATGTTATTTGTCAGTCGCCAGGACTACGGGATGAATAACGTCATTCCACTGCTTCATGTCCTGGAACAGATGCTGAAAAATCTGTCTGGGCAGGGGACTGGAGACGTGGCGACTACATCTCGCGGCCACATGAGTTCGGTGGGGACTGAAATGGAGGAGGAGGAGGAAATTAGAGCAGAAGTCTGGTGAAATGAGTGGATTTTCTACCCAGGTGACAAGAGAGGAGGAGCAGGAGCAGCTGGAGGAGGTAGATGGAGATGAGGAAGACGAGGCAGATGACCCGCAAGCACCGTGGCAGTATACAGTGGAGATGGAGGCAGGGAGCCCCTCGGAGTCACTTGTGCAGATGGCCCGCAGCATGCTGATTTGCCTGGCTAGTGACAGCCGAATAGTCAGCATCCGGCAGAGGGATGACTTCTGGCTCTCCACCCTATTGGACCCTCGCTACCAGTCCAAAATGGAAGCCTTTTTCCCAGCTATTGAGAGGGAGGACAAACTCAAATACTATAGGGAAATCCTCCGCAGTCAGTTGGCCGCTGCCTATGTGCAGCATCGTCCCTCCTCTCACAGGTCTAACTGGGGGGTTCTTCAGCGCTCACGTACTACTGCCGCGGCTGCTGGGGGAAGGTGGGGGGGGGTAGGAGCAACCTAAGTCTGGAATCACTGATGAGCAGCTTCCTTCACCCGCCTAGTGAGGAGGGCAGTCGCCAGCAGCAGCAGGACCTGGAGCATACCCTGAACCAACAGGTGGTGGCCTACTTGGACAGCACTCTGCCACCCCAGTCAGAAGATCCGCTGGACTAGTGGGCAGCCAAACTGGATGTGTGGCTGCAACTTGCCGAGTTTGCAGTGGAGAAGCTGTCCTGCCCGGCCAGTAGTGTGGGATCAGAGCGGGTGTTCAGTGCGGCGGGGGCCATCATTACCCCAAAGAGAACCCGCTTGTCCACGGGAAATGTGGAACGACTGACCTTTGTCAAGATGAATTAGGCGTGGATCGGCCAGGATTTCCACACACCAATGACTTAGGCGTCAGACTACTTCAGCCATGACGCCTCACCCAAACTGTGAGAAATGAGTCTGGGTTCAAACTACCTGTCTCAGCCACTATTCTGATGCCGCCACCCGCCTGATGCCACACATCTGCTGACAGTTTCTCCATCTGCCACCAACCATCTTTACCAGGGACTGGTATTGCCACCCACCTCCACTCTCTGTCATTGTGCTACTCTGTGGCCTACTCCAGTTTTTGCTACCTCCAGAATGTCATTGTGCCACTGTCTGACCTCATGCTGCTGCTGCCGTGACCTACACACTGTGTCAATGTGCCACTGTCTGACCTCATGCTGCTGCTGTGGCTGCTGCCATGACCTACACACGGTGTCATTGTGCCACTGTCTGACCTCATGCTGCTGCTGTGGCTGCTGCCGTGACCTACACACTGTGTCATTGTGCCACTGTCTGACCTCATGCTGCTGCTGTGGCTGCTGCCGTGACCTACACATTGTGTCATTGTGCCACTCTGTGGCCTACTCCTGTTTTTGCCACCTCCAGAATGTCATTGTGCCACTGTCTGACCTCATGCTGCTGCTGTGGCTGCTGCCGTGACCTACACACTGTGTCATTGTCCCACTCTGTGGCCTACTCCTGTTTTTGCCACCTCCAGAATGTCATTGTGCCACTGTCTGACCTCATGCTGCCGTGACCTACACACTGTGTCATTGTGCCACTGTCTGACCTCATGCTGCTGCTGTGGCTGCTGCCTTGACCTAAACAATGTGTCATTGTGCCACTCTCTGACCTCATGCTGCTGTGGCTGCCACCGTCACCTACACACTGTCACTGATGTTGCCACCTGAGCCCTCAGCTTATTTTTTTCCAGCTGTCGCTGCCATGACTTTATCAGGCTACATTCCCCCTTCAGTTTTTTGGTCAGTTTTGCCCTCTTAAGTGCCCAGGGAATTTTATAGTGAAGCGATTCGAAGAGCGGCGGAAGTCATGTGCGTGTCATACTAAAACACAACATTGTATGAAGACCAAACCAAGCTCCCTCTGCATATTTAAGCATGGCACAACGTTCTACAGCACTCTGCAGGCTCTGTGCAGCCTGGAAATAGCTGTTTTTTAACGTGATTCGTCCCGAAGTAATTCGGAACAAAGTTATTTTTTTGTTGGGAAATTCGGCGAAGTGAACGAACCGAATTTCGGGAAATTCGCCCATCTCTAGTTATAGCACTGAATATCTTAGGCATACAACTTAGGTGCATAGCAAATCTTAGGTGCATGACTAATATATTTTAGGTGCATAACTTGCTGCTTCTCCCTACATCTCCTCCCTTATCTCTGTCTACCACCCTACCCGTTCTCTGCGCTCTGCTGATGATCTGAAATTACACACATCTCACATCCGAACCTCCCATGCCCGTCTCCAAGATTTTGCACATGCTACTCCGGTTCTCTGGAACATGTTACCCCATGTGATCAGGCACACTCACAACCTTCATAGCTTCAAGAGCGTTCTGAAAACTAATTTTCTTAGGCAGGCTTACCAAGATCCCTAATCAGTGTCGGACTGGGGGGTCTGGGGCCCACAGGGGAATTGATCTTCGGGGGCCCACCCTACTGTTCATGAAAATATTACCGGCCTCTCGGACATAAATGCGCCCATTTTACCACATAATACAGTGTGCAAAACAGAACTGTATTGTGTAGTACAATAGCAAGGGAGTCACATATATGTCACAGTCTAACATATCATAGACACAGGGCTAAGTAGCTCCATCCATATCCCCCTCCACCCACATACAATATCCCCCTCCACCCACATACAATATCCCCTCCATGTTTCCCTTGGTCACGCACCTCACTACCTCCTAAAATAAACACCAGCAAGAAAGTAAAAGTGTAATTTCCTATCACAGGGTCAATCAGGGACACATGTACGCTGGCATTATACCGGCGCCAATATAACCCACAACACCGCCATATAGAGACCATATAAGGGATCAAACCAGCTCAGGTATAACCAACAACACCGCAATATAGAGAAAACACATAGAGGTCAGACACCCAGCTCAGGTATAACCTACAGCACCGCCATAATAAGCCCAAACATAAGGTCAGACACCAGCTCAGGTATAACCTACTACAACCCACCATATAGAGACTACATAAAAGGTCAGACAACCAGCTCAGGTATAACCACAACACTGCCATATAGAGACCATATAGAGGTCAGACACCAGCTCAGGTATAAACCTACAGCACCGCCATATAGAAGAACCACATAGAGGTCAGAAAACCCCCACTCAGGTATAACCCTACAACACGCCATATAGAGACCACATAGAGGTCAGACACCACTCAGTATAACCTACAACACCGCCATATAAAGACCATATAGGTCCAGACACCAGCTTCAGGTATAACCTACAACAACCCGCCATATAGAGACCACATGAGGTCAGTCACCAACCAGGTATAACCAACAACACCACCATATAGAGACCACATAGAGGTCAGACACCAGTTTCAGGTATAACCTACAACACTGCCATATAGAGACTACATAGAGGTCAGACACCAGCTCAAGTATAACCTACAACACCGCCATATAGAGACCACATAGGCCGTGTTCACACGGCTTATTCCCGACGGATTTGTGAACCGTATTGAGCTCACAAATCCCCATGAATAAGAGCGGGGACGGGGGGGGGGCCGGAGCGCGCGGGGGCGCCCGCCCCCGGCCCCATAGAACAATGCATTTTTTAAACGGCGCGTATCGCGCCGTAAAATAATGGCATGTCAGTTTCTCCCCGCCCGGCGGATTCGCCGAGCGGTTAGGGGCGACGGAATCCACTGTTCTCTATGAGAGCAGTGGATTACCGTAATGACAGGGACGGATTGACGCCGTATTGAAGCGCAAATCTGGCGCGGAGTACGGCGCCAATCCGTGCCCAAATAAGCAGTGTGAACGAGGCCCTAGAGGTCAGACACCACCCTCGGGTTATAACCTACAACACAGCATAGAGATCTGACACCAGCTCAGGTCCATCACTTTTACAGTAAAATAACAGAAACTGATCCAATAGAAGTATAACCCCTGAAATCAGGTACTCACCGGAGATTCCTATCTGAGGAGTCGTTCTCTTCTCTCATGATCGTTCTTATTCTTTTTCTTCTGATCCGTTTCCACACCGCCATGATGACTTCCCGGGCCCCACAATTCATTCCTGCAGAAATTACACACAAATATCTTAGAATCCTTAATTTCCAGCATCTCTTTACCTATTCCCACCTCTGTACAAACTTCCCAGGGTGGAGAGCGGGTACAAAGCCATAACTTAGAGGCCTAGATCCTAAGGGGTTGGAGGGTGAGGAAAGGACTAACCCTCTGGAGAAATGCTACAACATATGGGCTGCTGCCCTCTTTAAATTATATTACCAGGTAGGTAGACAAGACCCTAGGTAGGTAGCAAATAGCAAGGCCCATCTGTTTGGTAGGGGTTTCTCCCACTTAGGTAAGCTGTAGGTAGTTAGGGTCCCCTTTATATAGGCTGCAAGCAGTTAGGGACCCCCTTTAGGTAGTTTGCAGGCAGTTAGGGGTCTCCTTTAGGTAGTGTGCAGGGAGTCATGCCCCGCCCCTTTAGCTACTGTGTAGGTAGTCAGGGCCCCTTTAGTATTTAGGTAGCCAGGGCCCCCCTGTAGGTAGTCAAGGCGTCCCTTTAGGTAGTCAGGGCCTCCCTGTAGTCAGTGCCCCCCTTTAGGTAGTCAGGGCCCCCTTTAGGTAGTCAGTGCCCCCTTTCCGTAGCCAGGGCCCCCCTTGTAGTCAGGGCCCCCTTTTAGGTAGCCAGGGCCCCCCTTGTAGTCAGGGGCCCCCCTTGTAGCCAGGGGCCCCCTTTTAGGTAGCCAGGGGCCCCTTGTAGTCAGGGCCCCCCTTAGGTAGCCAGGGACCCCCCTTAGGTACCCAGAGACCCCCCTTAGGTAGCCTGGGGTACTCAGGGCCCTCTTTTTAGCCAGGGTCCTCTTTGTAGCCAGGGCCCCTTTTGTAGTCAGGGCCCTCTTTATAGCCAGGGCCCCCTTTTAGGTAGCCAGGGGCCCCCTTTAGGTAGGCATGGCCCCACTTTAGGTAGGCAGGGCCCCCCTTTAGGTAGCCAGGGGCCCCCTTGTAGTCAGGGGTCCCCTTGTATTCAGGAGCCCCCTGTAGGTAGCCAGGGCCCCCCCCCCTTGTAGCCAGGGGCCCCCTCCTTGTAGCCAGGGACCCCTTTTAGGTAGCCAGGGGCCCCCTTTGTAGCCAGGGGCCCCCTTTGTAGCCAGGGGCCCCCCCCTTGTAGTCAGGGACCCCTTTGTAGCCAGGGACCCCGTGTAGTCAGGGACACCTTGTAGCCAGGGACCCCCTGTAGTCAGAGCCCTCCCTTGTAGCCAGGGACCCCCTGTAGTCAGAGCCCCCCTTGTAGCCAGGGCCCTCCCTTGCAGCCAGGACCCCCCTGGAGTTAAAAAAAAAACAAAACAACAAACAGCCACTTACCTGGCTCGGGCTCCTGCTCCGGCCGCTCCGTACTGGCGCCCTGCATAGGCGACGCGGTGAAGTGACGTCACCGCGCCGCCTACGTCAGCAGTAGGGGCCGGCGCCCGGCACGCTGAAGGCCTAATGCGTTCCCAGCCTGTCGGGGAGATCACCCGGAGCGCAGCGCTAGTGGCGCTGTGCTCCGCTGACACCGCGCAGCCCCGGGAGTAGGGGACATTAGTTCCCAGCTACCGGGCCGGTCTCTGGGCGCTTGGGATGCAGGTCCCGGGCGCTCAGGGACCGGATGCACGGACGGGCCCCGGGGAGCGACGGCACTGCCTCCGGGGCCCCCAGCGGCTCGGGGGGGCCCACCGGGGGATTCCCCGGTCCCCCGGCGGCCCAGTCCGAGCCTGTCCCTAAGCATTAACCCTCTAATTTCTGTCATACTCATTCATCACTTCCTGGACTTGGGCATTCACAGGCATTTATATGTATATAGTTGTGTGGTGGCAAGTTCATCCACTTTTTGTGTATACCCCATATTTATGTAACATGGCTGGACCATTGTAAACTGAGCACTTCTCACCCTTTGTCTCACTCACACACCCTAATAGATTGTAAGCTCTTGGGAGCAGGGCTCTCATACCTCGTGTCTGATCTGTAAGTAGCTTTTTACTGTGTAATGTTTGTTCCCCTTGTCTGTGCTTATACCCTCTAAATTGTAAAGTGCTGCGGAATATGTTGGTGCTATATAAATAAAGATTATTATTATTATAACTTAGGCGACATTCAAATGTGTCGTGCCTGGCGCTAACTATGCCTAATTTTGGTGTACGATTGTTCATACATATATAGAATAGGGCTACAACATTTTTCTGACATGTCGCCCATAGTGTTAGTATGGCTCCTCAAACTAGAATAGTCCGGGACAGTTTTTCTAAGTGATGGGTAGAAGGCCATTCCCCCATACCAGGTGAGGCTGGTATCAGGACCATAAAGGCTGGGTCTGCTGGCCTGTGTTTAGTGATGGTGTAACTCTGCTACTGTAAGTAACAGATGCAGTCTGTGTTAAGATTAGCAGGAGCTACTTCTGTGTTTAGCCAGTTCTCAGCCACGCAGGTGTTTATTTTATGTTAGCCTGAATTAAAGGCCTGTTTTGTTTTGTTTCCATTTGCTAAATTAACACAGGCAGTGCCTGGATCTTGGACTTTTACCTGTGTCATTGTCTCTGTCTGTGGAAGCCCAGCTGACCTACCTGATGCTAACCTCCACATAAGGTGGAGGATGCGGGCAGACAGACTAAAAGAGACACACATGAGTTTAAACTACAATTTTGCAGCAGCAATTGAGATGCTGTTGCTAAGGGCAATCACTGGGGAAAAGTATCTGGAGAGGGCTTCAACCCTATGTCCTATGCTGCACTGCAACTGCGCAGCAAACAGACTGCCAAAGTGGATGAGCTTCTAAAAAAGTTAATCCTAGCCTTCAGCTGATGATGGCAACCCAGAAAAAGTTGCACAAGAAGGCCATGCAAGCTCATTCTGAAACAAATGCTTTGCTGATAGAAGCAAGCCGTCTTGCCTTGAAGGAGCAACAGAACATGAACAAGCAGCTGCAAGAGCAAATCCAGGCTGTGGCGCAAAGTGTGTGCGGAGAGGTCGTCTGGCTCACCTCCCAAGTGATCATACAAATGATTATTTATATAGTCTATTCATATGTATTATTCATTAAGAAGCTATTTTATTGATTACTCGCCATCCCTGTCTCAGAAAGAGTATGAAATTTCATACGATTATATCCCAGCTTCATAGATTTTATATACAGGATAGAATACCATGTATACAAAGCAGATTAAATAAGTAAGGAGTGGTTTAAGAGGTTAATAGGTTTGTGAACACCACTTTCATCTGCTTGCAAGTTCAGGTTTGTGTAATTTGCAGCATTAAATATGCATATACAGTATGTCTTGACTCTTGACCTTTTCAGTGAATCTTTGATTGTCTGTTTCCTAGAATAATAGGAGAAAATCAGAAAATCAACCAGTCATTATTTTAAAAGGAGCTGGAATCAAATGTGACAATATTTATCAGAGGTAAAATTGGTGTTCATGTTCTTTGGAAAGTAATGGAGACATTAGATGAGTCAGAGACTAAAAATACCAAACTACCTTTTCTTGTTTCCTTGATATGGTCAGATACTGATGCTACAGGTTTTCCCTATTTGGACATGTTTAGACAAAACACAGAAAAAAGAGATAATAGGAATATAGAAAACCGTCTCACAGATCAAAAGAAAAATTCCTAAAACAATAATCTTTAATAGATATGCATTAAAATAATTATCCTTTATACATAAAAATGGCCTCACACATATAGCCACTATACAAATATGCAACTGTATATGTATAAAGTACCCGGTGTATATCAGTACCTAAATACAAAAGCAAGTGGACAATGTCTAGCTAATCACAGCAAAAAAGACATTGTACCAAATACCTATTAGCAGGGAGAAGTGCCCCTATAAGAGGGAGGAAAATATGGTCAAAAATGTGGTCAAAAACTCACGGTTCTGAAGACCTTGTCACAGTAGACTCATTTGCCCCATTGGACCAGTATATACCATATAATAGAAAAAGCACTATCGCTATCACTATACTAGTCCTATCCAGATAGAGCACTCGCCCCGAAAAGGGCGACCCCCACCTCTCGGCGACTTACCCTAACTAACTAAATTATACAGTAACAAACATAAAGAACACAGACAAGTCCCAACTCGTTTCCCCAAGATATGATTCATCAGGGGATAATAATTATACATCTGTGATGAGAGATGATGATGGTCCAAGTGACGGCATGATGAGGCCAAAAGTAAGTGCCAGACAGTATATCACTTATATACCCACCCCTATTAACCAAATAAACTACTCAGCCAATCCAATGCCACTTTACTCACCAATGATACAGGAGCAAAGTCCTTGCACATGCTCAATAGCAAAACAAAGACACCAAACACCACATGTTCCGCGCGCCTCCCGTTCTGCCAAACCGGAAGTGACAAACCGGAAGTGGCAAAACGGAAGTAATTCACAGCACGTGCGCCCCAGATAGGAACTAGACTGGCGGAACGAGTGCAAATGCGCACGCGCCCCGGTCCCCGCCGCGCAACTAGCAAAACAGTGCACACGCGCCCCATAAACAAGGGCGCACTCGGGCGCCCCAACTATACATATAATACGTTGGACACAATAGCATAATGGTGACCCAAGTAACAGGAGGCTTATCATCAAGACTCAATATCGAGTACACAAGGTTACGTTTAAATAATCCAATGGAATATAAACTACCAATGTTAAGGCTAAGTAAAATAAAGTGATGGGCAGTAAGACAAAAAAGATATAGAAATATTATATACTCTGACAGTATTGATAATAAAGAGACTATACCCAACACATGGTATGATATTCTCAACTGATTACCCTATCGGTGTATCTCTCCTATGCCTAATGTCCCCTAGATGCTCGCCAACTCGTCTTCTAAATTGTCTCTTAGTCTTTCCAACATATCCTAACGGGCAAGTACAACTGCATAAATAAATGACTCCTTCACTCTTACAGTTGGAAAAATCTCTCTTCACAAATGTACGATCTGATTTAAAATAAGTTAAAATCTTTGACTGCTCAATAAATGTCGATCCAACCAGGTCCCTGTTTTTTTAGGTGGAGTATATAAACTATGCACCAGTCTATCCCTCAATGATCTTCCTTTCCTGAATGTAATCTGAGGAAAATCAGGGAGGACATCTTTTAAATCCTGATCTGACCTCAAGATACCCCAGTATCTAGAAATACAGTCTCTCGCTAATTCGTGGCCCTGATCAAAGTTTGCCACGATCCGCATGTATAAAGGATAATTATTTTAATGCATATCTATTTAAGATTATTGTTTTAGGAATTTTTCTTTTGATCTGTGAGACATGTTTAGACAAAAGTTACGTGTTTTTCTCTGTACCTAGACACCCACAATGGATATACTGTAGGCACTGTGTAGAGCACACAGTGCTAAAATATGTTATTGCGGATAGAAATCTTAACTTTTTTTCCCTACATTTGAAAGTAGTTTATTTTCTTTAGGAATGTATCACCCTAAGTTTAAAAGTTGAACATTTTTCAACAAAACTAAGTTGTACAAAAAAAAATCTGCTTTCAAATTTGTTAATATTTTAAGGCCCGCAATATTTCTTTTGTTGGAGTGCTGGCATCAGTGTCCTCTGCTGAGTGAAGCAGGGTTTTATGTGTATGATGACAGCCAGGACCCTGCTCTAATGGCAAAGAGTGGATGTAGCTCAGAACCCAACTGTTTCACCCCTCTGATGCCACAGTGAATCATGACTACTGTATCTATGTGGTTTTAGAGGCAGGGGATTCCTTCTCTCATGGTATTTGCACCCCTGGAGCTGATGGTTTTACATAGGGCCCTAGTTAAGGCTTCCAGATCTGACTTCTGTATATGGTTTTTGGTTCCTCCCGCAGGAAGGGTTCAGTTGAATGCCTGGCAGTTTTACACTGACAGGTATAATATAATGCACTAGTTAAAGGGATGTTCTGAGAGTTGAAAAAACTTGCTCGTCTGTTGGGGCATGATTAAAAATAGATGAAAAGGATCATACTTACCTCCAGGACAGCCCTGTTCAGTTGCGGTGGCTGCTCTGTTCATCCCGATTTGTATCTCTGAACGTTTATCATTTACGTGACAGGTGCAGCCAATCACAGGCCACAATGGTCACGTGCATGTGACGTTACAGGTTGCTGCAATATTTTTTCCGTCTCAACAACAGTTACCACAGCAGAAACCCAATGGACCCATTGTAATTACTAGGGTCCATCTGACACTGTGGATGTCCTTTGTAAATAGATCCCATGGCTTCCGTTTTTCATAAATTTTCATGAAGAACCTCCAATGCAGATGTGAACCAGACCTAATTGTAATACATCTTTTGTACTTTGGTTAAGTGTACCTTGTGCAACTTGCAATATGTCAGTAGCAGGACTTAACAATTGGAAACCCATATTTGCAGGCATAAGTCTGGGGCCACATGTATGAAAACTGTCTTGGCCCATAGCAACCAATTAGTGTTCCCCTTACATTTCATCTAGTGCTCTGAAAAAATGAAACGGGTGCTGTGATTGGTTGCTATGGGCAACAAAGAAAGTCTTAGACCAAGACAGTTTTCATACATGTCCCCCTTGATGTTCATTGCCAATCGATACGTAACATATCAGCAGTGTCCACACATTGTATTCACACTCATTCAGGTAATGCTTCTTCCCTATCCATTTAGGGTATTGAAAAAGTTAATCAATAGTCCAGAAGCGGAAATCATGTTCAGAAGTTCCGTAGTAAAGAAGCTTTTTGGCTGTGTCTTCAAAATATTTTTATTGAGCATCAAATTAATAAAATATCCAGCTTTATCAAACTGTACAAATATATAAATGTAGGTTACACAGTATTCCTACATATCTGAACATTTGTGCCATACAACCATTTTGAATATTTTCCTCCAATATAAAACAATAACAAAGAGTTACAACCTTGTGTTAATCGCTTGGGCTTTAAGAACTTCACCATTCCACCATGTCCCAGAATGATGGAAATTTACTCATTGTGGATTGAAGAACCTTAAGTATATATCCGCTGTGTACATCTCAGAATCGATACATTTATTTTTGCGTCTCCGTGACCCTGGAGCCATTTGCCTGTGCATTCTTTGGGCCGTCGCGAAAGTGCGAAGACAACCCACACTTATCTAAGTGTAGTAACAATAACATAGCTTAAGACTTCTGTCACTCACATAGGCAATACAAAGTTGCTGGCAAACGGACGGCACCTCAGACACCCCAGAACCACCGACCATTGATTCCGCTCTGTGATCAAAAAGGATTGTCACCCAACAGAATACGCCTCTGGTACCATGACGTTAGTACAAAACAATCCCTAATCGCCTGTCGAACCCCCCCGATTCAAAAGAGCAACACTTTCCAAGAATTTTTCAGTGTGTGTCTTTCTTTTTTTTTTTGGGCTTTTTCTTTTAAAAACATACACCATATAGTTTCAATAAACAAACAGATTTGATATTATGTTATTTATGATGTCATCAAATCATAGTATGTGCATATATATATATATATATTGGCAGAGGGATCTCAGGCCGTCACATGTTTCTGCCACCAGGTGGAGTAAAGCAGGATAATTGTGTGCTACATGTCACCAAAGTTGCCTGGCCTTGGTGGGTTAGGAGTAGTGTTGAGCGATTATTATCGACAAAGTTGAAATCGGCACAGTTTTTATGTTGATCGAAATTTTTAGATCATGTGATAATTTAGGTTAAAATCTGTGCATCATCTATTAATATCGCGCCATTTTCGGCGCTTCCTGTCATTTTGGCGGCCAGCAAATCAGCTTACAGAGCAGGGTGAGATGTGTGTGCGACATCATGACTGGGATATGTATGGTTGCGATTGGCTGGAAAAATCACATGACCTCGTTTTACATAGAACAGCCCTTCCTGTTCATGATCAGTGTCTCTCAGCGTTTCATAGCAGTAGGACGTGTGCTCTGCCTGTGTCCAAACAGCTCAGCGAAATTTTTCTATTTCTTCACAGTGAAAGATCTACTGTTAGCTGTGATCCTTACAACTTTGTTAGATCAGAGATTGTAAGATTTATGTAGTTAGGTAGAGAATTTTAAAGGAGCATCTACCGCTGAAAAGTCACGGGGGGGAGCGGAGGGGGGGCCCCCACGGGCGAAAACAGACAAGCTCTATAAAGAATACTGGATATAGTTCACCAAGACTTAGTGTAGACATTGCACTGCAATAGCTTTATTATTAACCGTTTTCTATTGAAATATTTCCTGGATATTGGGCAGCCTGAACTTATATTAGGATACACATCTTTTCTAGTAACTGCAGGTCTCTTTGTTAGGTGCAAAACTCCACTTTTATTATCAGTATACATTTCAGATAGGTGTTCTTTTTCAATTTTGCCCATTCCAGCTTTGTTGATATAGCCACCTTGCAGTTAAATTAGAATCCAGCAATTTTGTAGTCCGCACAGGTTGATAGGTGCCAAAAATACCTTTTATTATCCGAATACATTTCAGATACGTGTTTTTTCACTTTGGCGCAGTACAGCTTTGTTCATTGAGGCACCTTGCACTTAAATGTGAATACAGCAATTTTGTAGTCACCACAGGTGAATTGAAAGGTGTCAAAAATACCTTTTAATATCCATATACATTTCAGACAGGTGTTTTTTTCACTTTTGGTCAGTCAAGTTTTGTTGATAGATCTACTTTGCAGTTAAATTTGAATCCAGCAATTTTGTTTTGATTTGAGGGATTTGAGAATAGCTGTGATTTGCCGTCTTTTACTAAGAGACTTTCCAAAACCCTTCCATACCTTCTCAAATTTTTATATTTCTGAACATAGAGCGAAATTCAGGTGGTAAGCGAGCAAAGAGGGGGGTAGGACATGGAGGTAGAGGTACGAGAGAGGTGCTCCTTCCAGTGCTGGCGACAACACGCATGCCAGCGGATCGTCAGTTGCAGGACCGTCAGGCCTGTCATCGCTGGGTCAGGGCACTGAATCTCAGTAACGAACAGCGTCGCCAATCTGTTCTTCAGTGGTTAATGCAACCTGCATCCATCAGTCTTACCTCCTCGTCCTCCCAGTCCAGACTCCTTTTCCCAGCACTTTTTAATCTTTGGGTCAGACAGGTTTAATGGCCATACTGTGGTACAGAACAGGCATAGTCAATGTCCAGTGAAACTAAAATGGTGGTTGAAAGACTCCTTTTTCTGGCACTTTTTAATCTGGGGGTCATGCAGGTTTGGAGCTCATGCTGCGTTCCAGGACAGGGATAGTCAATTTCCAGTTCAAGTAAAATGATGGTTCAAATAATACTGCCTTCTGGCACTTTTTAATTTGTGGGTGATGCAGGTTTAAGGGTCATGCTGTGGTGCAAGACAGGAATAGTGAATAGTCAGTGATTTTTTTTCTGTGGCTTTTATAACCTAAGTGTATTGCCTAAGATGTAGCACGTATCCATTTGACTGTTGTGGATTTTAATTCCAGCTTCTCCAGCCCTGTTTGGGTGTAAGAATGAAGGTATTGTTGCTCTCCCATAGACTTTAATGGTCATCGGCGATCATCTATTATCGACCATCGAATATCTTGTCGATGATGGCCGACTATCGACCATCGACCGATGTCGGTAGCCAACGTAATCGCTCAACACTAGTTAGGAGCCATTCGGGTGTGTTGTCAGCCACAGTCACCAGTTAGCAGCCATGTATATTTAGTGTGACTGTTCCAGTCATTCCGGGTCGGCTCTTATCGGGAGTAGTGAATGTGTTGGGTGGGAGACTACTCCCCATGTTCCAAGACAGACTTTTGGGAGGTCCCTGAAGGCCTATAAAAAGCCTGTTGCTACAGATGATCTGGGACTGTGGTTTGCTGCCAAGGTTGGAGCAAAACAGAGCTGGTGAAGGGCTCTAATGCCCAGGGCTGAGGAAAGCCTAGAGCCTTTACAGTGACATATGGCGAAAGTACAGATGTGTATTGATGGGGCTGGACATTAGCTCCAGACCGCTTTTAGAGAGGGATGATGTATGTTCAGTTAGAGGCTAGACGGCTGATTTTGTATATGCTATATTTGTTTATGTTCAGGTGCCTAAATAAATCTGGCTGAGACCAGTTTCAAAGCAAAGACTGGTGTCGGAGTGCCATAATTTTGTTTTACAAGAGGGAAACCCCAAGGCTAAAAGCCCCCAATGAGATGACCAAGATGCGGCTGATCCCTTGGAAAATAAGACTTAATATTGGTGGCAAAACCTTTTTGGGCAAGCACAGCAGTCAGAGGTTTTTTTGTAGCTAATGAGGATTTTTTGCGCACATCAGGGGGAAATTTTGGTCCACTCCTCTTTGCAGATCTTTTAAGATCGGCAATTCTAACGAAGTGGAATTCGTTTAAAAATTTCGGGAAAAAATTCGGTTCTGAACGAAGTGAAGTTTGGGTCTTCGCGTGAACAAGTGTGCTTTTGTTGATAAAAGGGCTGCGAGACATGGCGTTAATGGGAAAAGAACTCGGGGAGGAAAGAGGGAAGCCTACATGCCCTGTGCAGAGATGAAGCCAATCGGCCCGGGGGGGTTCTGGACGTCACCCACATGAGCCGGGGCGCGACGCGGGGGAGCCATCCCGCTTCCTGTACTGATTAGGGATGGTGTCCCACGGCTGTTTGATATTCTTACTAAAGAACCATTTTTATCAAAAATTTTTTTGGGGGGGTGTCACAGCTTGTCTCGAGACGCTTCTTTAACGTTCTAATTCTGTTTTTGGGGGGGTTTTGGAACTAAAGCCAGTGTGCGCCAAAGCAGCTATATACATTTTAATGCTATTGCTCACAGCACATTGAATATCCAAGGGTTATTAACCCTGTTCCGTTGTATTCATTTAAAGAAACAGCGTTTTTAAATCAAAATCCCCTTTTTTTGGGTTTGCTAAATTTCTTTTGCCAATTTTACACCCAGGGGTTTTAAGGTTTTTTGTTTTTGTGGCACTAAAAGAACCATCTTTTTCACCGTCAAAAAAGACTTTTTTCCTGTAGAAAAATCAAACAAAGGGTTATTACAATTTTACTCTTGTTGTGTCCCGTAAAATACCACCTTGAAACACGCTATAAAGCGGTAATTTTTGGTTGTATTTCTTTGGGGCAATTTAGATCCAGGGGTTAATTAAGCTTGTTCTGCTGTTGTGGGCACTAAAAAAAACCTTCTTTTTCACGCCAAAGAAGCAATTTTGCCTGTGCATATTTCATATCGAGGTTAATTAAGCCTGTTTTTGCTTTTACTTCACAGTAAATTTCACAGTGTTTTTAAACACACATCAAGTAAAATTTTTCCCGGCCCTTTTTTGGGGCCATTTATACCCCAAAGGTTTACCCCAAACTTGTGTGGGTTCAATTGGAGTCAAAAACAGGGTGCGTATTTTTCATATACTAATATATCTTCATCAAACAGGTTGTACATTTTAGAGCAAACAGTATGTCGGGCAAGAAGTGGCAGGATTCACCCGCGAGTGGCAGTGGCACAACTTCCGGAGCGGGCCCGGTTGCGCACAATAAGGGGGGCGTCGCAGCAGGGGGCACTCGGTGCGGCCCGAAAAATGCCCGGGGTTTTCAGCGGCCGGGTTGTTTAAGCAACCCAAGGGTTTTTGATTGGGATAGGTCATCCACTTCCTCCCCGATGACATTGACAACACCACCAAGAGCGGGGGAAACGCAGACACAACCCCTTTGTTGGGATGGCCCGGAAGGGGTAGTGGGCCCCCACCTGTCCCAACCCGCATCTGTCCCCTCCGGCCCCCAGCCAGAGATCTACTATGTGGTCTGGCTCAGCCCAACAATATAGCGAGGGTGAACAAAATTTGAGGGGGAGTCAGCCTATTGGCAGCAAGAAATGGGGCCCAAAATCCCCGCTTCTTCAGTAGGCGGCAAAGTATAGATGTGGAGAGTGGCATGGGGGGTCATGTTGTGAGGGGTCAGCCTCTGCTCCGACCGGTGATGAGGACAGCAGTGACAATGAAACCAAAATAGATGTGTGTACCCCCGCACTTGGGAGCCGGGGTGAGGCAAGGGTTTTATCATCGTCAGGAAAGAGGGGGGCGCTTGCGCGTCAGGGGGGCGCAGCAGAAGTGGGGGTTTTGGGCCGTGAGTCAGCAAGAACCAGCAGTGTGAGGGCGGGAGCCCAAACGGCCCGGGTAAAAAACCCGTTCACAGGTCCAAGAAAGTAGCGGGGAAGGGCTCAGCGAGGCGGGCGGGAGTGTCATTCAGTGCGGGTGTTGGCGGTTAAAAACAAAAACCGGCGGTGTGGCAGTTCTTTTTCTAAGACACCGGAGGAGCCGAATATGGGTTAAAATTTGAATTGAGGGAAAAGTGAAAGGGGGCCAGGGGGGCTAAAGTTTGGCCCCCACGGCCCCCGTCAACACATCAGCGTCCCTCGGTGGCCGGGGGGAAAAAGTGGCTCAGTGTGGTGGCCTCCCCGCCCCTGCAGCACCAGCAGCAGCGCCCCTTTGGGAGCAGCCTTGCAGCCAGTCAAGGCTCCACCACCTCTGCAGAAGGGAGCTGTTTCTCTTTGAATCATCTCCCGGGCCAGTGCCTGTCCTCGCTACCTCCCAAGGCG
>JAODAL010060105.1:0-21070 GCA_025379985.1 Phyllomedusa bahiana | reverse complement strand
TTTATAACCTATATATCACAGAGCTCAGTTTCTCCCCTCTTCAATAACCCTATAATCACAGAGCTCAGTTCCTCCTCTGTTATATCCCCCTATATATCACGACTCAGCTTCTCTCCCTCTATAAATTTTAAACACTAAATCAGAGCTCAGTTTCTCCTCTTAATAACCCTTTATCCACAGAGCTCGCTTCTCCCCCCTGTATCATAAAACTATATACCAAAGAGCCAGCTTCTTCCTTATAAAAACCCCTATAACACGGTCGCATCTTCCTCTAAAAATTGACCCTGTATTCACAGACTCAGCTTCTTCCTCTTCATATAACCCTATATATACAGAGATCGTTTTCCCCCTTAATCATAAAAACACTTAATCACAAAAAACTCGCTTCTCTCCTTTCTTTAAAAACCCTATATATCACAGAGCTCAGTTTCTTCCTCTGTTATATCCTATATATCACAGAGCCAGTTCTCCCCTCTATCATAAAACCCCTATATATCCAGACCTGGGCTTCTCTCCCTCTTCATTAACCCTATTTTATCACAGAGATCAGTCTTCTCCTCTCCCATATTTGCTCAAAGATAGGGGGCAAAACCACTTGTTCTCTGTGACCTGTAGGGGTTTGCTTTAGGGCTGATGCGTGTGTATTACAAGTTCAGTAGTGAAAAGGGGGTGTATAAATTACAATTTTCCATCTAACGCTGTGTTGATCCAAAAGTGGTAACTGTGGATTCGAACGTATTTTAGTGATGAAACCCACGTGGACTGCGTCAACTCCCGCTCCTCTGCAGAGATGGCCCAGTGACCCTCACCGGAAATAAGCCATCAAGATGGGCGATAACGGTGTAATGTTCGTCCAAAAATACACTCCCCTCTGCCTTGCCCCGTCTAGCAGTCGCGCAGGTGACTTTGGTCAGTGGTGCAGCGTTCGTCCAATCGCGGTGGCGGCGGTGCGGGGTGCTCTTTTTGGCCGGCAGCGTAGGCCAGTGGTTGCAGCCCTGGTTCGTGATTCTGGACTGTGTCCTTTTTCATCATGTTCCTGAACCCCCTTGGACGGGCAGGGGGTGTGACCGGGGAAGGCTTGCGTCAGGGGGCTGCGGGTGGGACCGCTGTAATAGTGCTGAATCCCTCCCCAGTGAGCTCCCGGGCTTTTCCCGTGTGCTATCGTAACAACCCGGGGTGCTTTTCCCTTTCCTTTTGTGGAGCCATGGGAAAAGGTTCCTTGGATGTAATAATGTATTCAGACTGTGCAGTAAAAAGGCGCTACCACCTGATTGGTTCTGGCCTTGTTTTGGTATCTTTCTGATTTGCCCCCTTGTCTGCCCCCATTTTGGGCCCTGACAGTGTTTTATGCAGTTTTCTATCGTCTTTTTACTGGGGTAGAAAATTAAAACCTGAAACTTGTAAAAAAACTTTGTCCGTCCACGGGCCAGCCCCTTTCTCGTGAGACCCCCCCCATGCGGGGGCCCGGGGAAAGGGTCCTAGGAGTAAACCTCCCCCGTCCACAGCAGAAAACCCCCCCGCCGGGGGGAAGAGCCGAAACATGAACTGTGGGGGGGTTTGGGGCCCTAGGATAAAAACCTCCCCCGTCCACAGCGCCCCCCCCTTTTGCCTGGGGCCCACATGTCTGGGAAAAGGTAGGGTCCTGGGGAGTACAACCTCCCCCGTCCACAGCGCCCCCTCTCGTAGAGCCGCACAGGACTGTGCCGGTTAGGGCCCTAGGGGTAAAAAACCTCCCCCGTCCACACCCGGCACCTCCTGCCTGAGACCGAACATGACTGTCCCAAAGGGGGGGTTTCCCGGATTTACAACCCCCCCCGCCCCACACGCACCTCTCGCCTGAGACCCGCACATGACTGTCCCCAGGTAGGGCCTGGGGTTTTAAAAACCCCCCCCCTCCACAGCAGCACCTTCCCCTGGAGCCCACATACTGGGGGCCGGTGGGGCCCCTAGGATTTTCCCAACCTCCCCCGTCCACGCAGAAACCTCTCCCTGAGGCCGCACATGACTGTTTCCAGGAAGGGTCCTGGGAGTAAAACCCTCCCCCCGTCCACAGCAGCCCTCTCGCCTGAGAGCCGCACATGACTGTCCCAGGAAAGGGTCCTGGGGAGACAACCTCCCCCGTCCACGCAGAAACCTCTGCCTGAGACCGGGCACATGACTGTCCCAAGGTAGGGCCTTAAGGGAGTCCCCAACCTCCCCCGTCCACAGCCCCAAACCCTCCCTGAGAGGGGCACATGCCCGTCCCAGGTGGGGCCCCCTAGGAGTACAACCTCCCCGGGGTCCCCCGCACCACCTCTGCCTGGAGCCCACATGCCCTGTGCCAGGGGGGGTTTCCTAGGGTAAAAACCTCCCCCGTCCCCACAGCAGCACCCCCTCCCCTGAGGCCCCCAAAAGGGATGTGCCAGGTGGGGCCTAGGAAGTACAACCCCCCCGCCCCACAGCACCCACCACCCCGCCTGAGACCCGCAAATGACTGTCCCAGGTGGGGTCCTAGGAGTACAACCCCCCCCCTTTCCCCCAGCCCCCTCTCGCCTGGGGACCCCGCAAATGACGGGCCCCAGGAAAGGGCCCCCTTGGAGTACAACCTCCCCCGTCCCAGCAGCACCTCTCGCCTGAGACCGCAAAATAAACGTCCCAGGGGGGGTTAGGAGTCCCAACCCCCCCCCCGTCCCAGAGCACCTTCGCCGGAGACCCCGCACCTTTTTGACTGTGAAGGGGGGGGCCCTTTGGAGTACAACCTCCCCCGTCCACAGCAGCACCCTCTCGCCTAAAGGAGCCGCACAGGGACTGTCCCGGAGGGTCCTAGGAGTACAACCTCCCCCGTCCACAGCAGCCCCCTCTCCCCCTGAGACCGCCCCATGACTGGCCAGGTAGGGTCCTAGGAGTCCCAACCCTCCCCCGTAAAACAGCAAGCCCCACCTCGCCTGAGAGCCCCCAAAAATTGACTGTGCCGGTGGGGGTCCTAGGAGTAAAAACCCTCCCCCGCCACAGCGGGCACCTCTCGGCCTGGGGGGCCGCACATGACTGTCCCAAAGGTTTGGGCCTGGGAGTAAAAACCTCCCCCGTCCACAGCAGAAACCTTTCGCCTGAGACCCGGGGCACATGATGTGCCGGGAAAGGGCCCTGGGAAAGTAAAACCCTCCCCCGTCCCACAGAAACCCCCTTTTCCCCTGAGAGCCGCACATACTGTGCCAGGAAAGGGTCCTGGGTGTACAACCCCCCCCGCCCAAAACGAAAACACCTCTCGCCTGAGACCCGGGCACCTACTGTGCCGGGTTTGGGTTTTCCCTGGGAGTCCCAAACCCCCCCCGCCCCCACAGCAGAAAACCTCCCCACCTGAGAGCCGCCACAGGGACTTTTTTTTGCCAGGTGGGGCCCCTTGGGGAGTAAAAACCTTTTCCCCCTTTCCACGCGGGCACCTCCCCCTGAGAGCCGCACAGGGACGGGTGCCGGGTTTTGGGGGCCTAGGAGTAAAACCCTCCCCCCCCCAAAGCAGCCCTTCGCCTGAGACCCGCACATAAACTGTGCCGGGGTAGGGCCCAAAAGGAGTAAAACCCTCCCCCGAAAAACACAGAAACCACTCCGCCTAGGAGCCGCCCCTGACGTGCCAGGTGGGGTTTCCTAGGATTTAAAAACCTCCCCCGTCCAAAGCAGCACCTCAGCCTAGAGCCGCACCAATGACTGTGCCAGGTAGGGTCCTGGGGAGTACAACCCCCCCCTTCCAAAAGCAGCACCTTGGGCCTGAGAGCCGCAAAATTTTTCCAGGTAGGGTTCCTGGGAGAAACCAACCTCCCCCGCCCAACAGCACCCCTCTCCCTAAGAGCCGCAATGACGTGCCAGGTGGGGGCCCCCTAGGAGTAAAAACCCCCCCGTCCACAAAAGACACCTTCGCCTGAGAGCCGCCCCAGGGACTGTGCCAGGTAGGGTCCTAGGAAAACCCAAACCTCCCCCGCCCGCCCCCTCCCCCGCCACCCCGCCCGGAAAAAGCCCCACAGGGGGCCCTGTGCCAGGTAGGGTCCAAGGATTTACAACCCCCCCCGTCCACAGCCAGCACCTCTGCCTGAGGGCCGCACAGACTTGCCTGGTAGGGTCCTAGGGTAAAACCCCCCCCCGCCACAGCGCACCTTTTCGCCTGAGAGCCGCACTACTTTTGCCGGTAGGGTCCTGGGAAGTAAACCACCCCGTCCACAGCACACCTCTCGTGAGACCCCGCACAGGGCCCTGTCCCCAGGTGGGGGTCCAGGATCCCAAACCTCCCCCTTCCACAGCACACCTCTCGCCTGAGACCGCAACATGACTGTGAAAAAGGTGGGGCCCTTTGGGTTCCCCAAAAACCTTTCCCCCGTCCAACCAGCACCTCTCGCCCTGAAAAGCCGCACTTTGACTGTCCCCAAAAGGTTTGGGGTTTCCAAAGGATTTAAACCCCCCCCCGCCAAAAAAACCACAGCAGAAACCTCTCCCCTGAGAGCCCACATGACTTCCAGGTTGGGGTCCAAAGGATTTAAAAACCTCCCCCGCCCACAGCAGCACCTCTCCCCGGGAGGGGCCGCACATGTGTCCCGGGGGAAGGGTCCTAGGAGTCCCAAACCTCCCCCCGTCCACAGAAACAACCTCTCGCCTGAGAGCCGCACAGGGAATGTGCCAGGTGGGGGTCCTAGGGGTACACCCCCCCCCCGTCCACAAAAAAAAACCTTTCTCCCCTGAGAGCCCAAGGGGACTGTGCCGGAGGGTCCTGGAGTCCCCAACCCTCCCCGCCCACAGCAGCACCTCTCGCCTGAGGCCGCACAGGGGCTGTGGCCAGGTAGGGTCCTGGGATTTCAACCTCCCCCGCCCCACAGCAGCCCTTCTCGCCTGGGGGAGCCGACATGACTGGGGAAAGGTAAGTCCTGGGGAGCCCAACCCCCCCATCCCCCAGCGCCCCCCTGTAAACTGAGAACAAAAAAAGAAAGGGAGGGGGGAAAGGTCCGGACACACTTTCCCTGTAGGATACATCCAGTACTTGGCAGAGGTGATGCCATCAGCACAGGGAGTGGGCACCGGCTTGCACTCCACACTGCTCTATTCAGCAAGCACCATAGCCACCCTCCAAGGGGCCACTGAGGGCAGCCTGAATACTGATCTTGCCCTCAGTGAAAACAAGTCTAACCCTCCTGCTTTAGCGAATCTTCACACATTGGAAAAAATCCATCATGAAATCCGATGCTGCAAATTTAAAAATTGCTGGGGGAATAAAAAAAAAGATGCCTGGATTTCGGGCTGAAAGGTTTTGGATGCAGATGATCTCCATATTAGAGGATAATCCGCTTCCTAATCTGGGATCTAATGTAATCCCAAGCCATAGAAGGGGCATGCCACTTTTTTTTTTGCACAGTTAATGTCAAACCCGCAGCATAAAATTTTGTACATTTCAATTGAAAACCATGGGATGGAGCTGCCTGGTCCTGATAGGAACCTGTGGTTCTGTGTTCTGAACATTCCCTTAGTGGAATCTATGTAATCCAGGGAGGCCAGCAGGGTGGTGCCCTTTGTAACATGTCTTCTTTGGATAATGAATGGGACGTCCCTCTATTACCCCCTTGTGCCCTAATTGGGAATATGGGAACATGTTAAGAGAACAGTCAGTTTAAGGTGTAGGAAAGCCCCTTTAAAATATTTTTCCGGGTTTGGCTCTACCGGCGCCCCTTTTCCCGGGCCCTCTTGTAATTTGAATTTTTTAGGATGGTTTAGGGGGAGTGGGTTTTCCGTAATAGAAACGGTGCCCCTGTGCAAAGAACTGGTTTAAAGGGGGCATCTGTAACCCCCGCTTTAGCCTTTCCACGACTGAAAATGGGCCCCCTGGGACACCTCAATGCCCACTTCAAAGCCCTTCCCAAACTTCCATTGCTTGGGAAATTCCTTCACGCAGTGGTGAGTAGAATGGGCATTCCTGCGCCGCAGACCCAGTGACATCTCACCCACCCCGTGCCTCTTGGGAGAGATCGACTTGGTTTCGTTTAAACCCGTTTATTTTTGTACTTGTTTGTAATGGGGAAAAACCCAAAAGGTCAGTAGTTTGTGCACGTTCGACCCACCAATTACACCCCAAAACCCCAGCAAATTTGGGCCCCGGGAGGGAGCTGAGGGCGTGCCTTTCCCTGGGGGGCATGCCTGGCTTATTTAAGGGCCCGCAGTTCAAAAAGGAAAAAAAAAAGGGGAGTGAAGCCCCCCTAGGATTAGTTTTAGAAAACGGGGATCCCCAAAACTCGCTTGCATTGCTTTTTAAACAGGTTTTGCCAAATTTTTTGAAAGTCCTCCCGAAGGGGCGCAGTAGCTCGCTGCAAGCAAGCCTAGAGACGAGATTGATGGCTGTGCTTGTGCTTTTTCTTCCCCTTTTGAATGTAGTAAAAGAAAGTGTCAGGGGTATTAGGAAAATCCTAGACACAAGCGCGGCCATCTCCCCGTTCCCTGAGGTCGGCCTGTAGCAAGCTACTTCTGGGCCTCAGGGGAAAGTTTTTTCTATGTGGTAATTTCCCCCTTTTTAAAAAGGGCCCCATTTTTTTCACAAAAAAACGCCGGGGGCCAACAAACAAATCCCTTTGGAAAACCCCTTTTAAAAAGGGAAAAAACTGGTTTTTTGTGACCTTTTTGTAAAAGCGTTTTCTTCTCTGTTCTCTAGGGTGGTGAATACGTTTCTCTCCTATGAAGGAAAAGGCTCTTTCAAAGTTAGATCCTAATGCAAATTGTAGCTTTCACAAGGTACTTGTCCTATTCCGTATTACCAAATCCGAAAAGTGATAAATCATTTAATGTCAAGGTCACGCTCTGTGTTTTTTTTTGTTCCTCACCTCCCTCTCCTAGCAAAGAGAAGTGTGTGAGTTTCTGACGGTTTTTGTTCCAGCTTTGTCAAATGTGACCGTCTGTCCGAATTGTATTTTGTGCTTTTTATGAACTATATGCTTCACTCAGCCATAACATTAAAACCACTGGCCTAATGTGTGGGTGCTGCTAAAATAGCTCTGACTCATCAAGGTATAGACTCCACTAGACTTATGAACGTGTCTTGTGATATCTTGCAGAAAGTTGCAAGTGAGGTCCTAAATGGATTAGAATTTTTTTTTTCTTAGCACATCCTACAGAAGGTCAATATGTTTGAAATCTGGGGAACTTGGAGGCCAAGATAACATCTTAAAGGGACATTGCTGATGGAGGGGATGTAGCAGCAGCAGCAGCATCCAAGGCTATAAAGCTCTAAAGAGTAAAAGTTTGTCAGTAACCTAGATAAACAAGCTATCTAAGGGAAAAAGCGGGGGTGGACCTCATACCAGGCCATAGTGCTCGAAAAACTAGGAAAGCTTGTGTACAAAAGCATGAGATAAGAACTGCTTTAGCTCTAAAAGGAAGCAAAATCAAAAAGCAATGTATTTGCTAATAGCACTTTGCCTACCATGTTTGAAAAGTTTCATCAATGTGATTGTGCACATATCCATTTTTTAAATCACTTTGTTCCTCAATCCATTCCTGAACATTGACCTAATTGGAATAACTTTTTGTTATATACCATAATGGTAAACTTTGTTGTATTTAAAAAGTTTAGGTGGGAGGATGCAAAAACCCAGAATTTGGTGTTGATTTTTCTTGTAGGGAAATTGTGCGGACAATTTCGGGAGAAAAGTTCTGCAAGCATACTTACAACCATTGTAACACTATAAAAGAAACCACACTCTTCACTTGCTGCTTAAAGGGGTTGTGCCACAAGTAGGGACATTTACACACCTATCATTGTACAACATATCTGAGTACAGGCGCAAGGAATATTATCCTCTCTCACCTTCTGTAGTCTTTGAATGGTGCAACAGTGTGCAGGTATTGATCGCTGCTCCATTCAAAGCTTTCATCGCTGCAGAGAGAGCATGGGCAGTTGGGGACCATGTTTTGCCGATCAATGGGGGTCCCAACTGCCCCCTTACTACTGTCAGAATAAAATCACTAGAATACTGCATCTTGTTAGTCACTGTCTGCTAAAATATTATTCCTTGTTGAACCTTGCAGTTCTGTAGCCTCAAATCGCCTCGCCCCACGCGAAGTTTAACCCTTCAGTGTCGAGTAGCATTTCCGCCCACTTTTTCATTATCACTTAAGAAGTGTTGAGGATGTGGCTGTTGCTTTTAATATGTTTCCCTTCCTTATAAGCTTACTTTCATACATGATACAACTGCGCTACAGTTATGATTAGGTCTTGACAGCTGTATATTAATATACTACTTAATTTACAGGCCACCATTGATGTGCTTCCCAATCACCTAGATAATCAAATTCAGTGACTTGTTGCACATGACGTGACTGTGATAGCCAGTTGTTCATGGAGGTGTACTGTCCATGTTAAAGTCACAGCTGTGGCCAATAAGGGACTTTTGCCTTCAAGTCTCATACCCTGCTATGCCTACCCCAAAAAAGATTGTTGGGATACAGTATTTTTAATGTTGTACTTCTACCGAAAATAGGGCCAACAGTGAAAATGGTCATTGTTGAATCTGTGCTAGGTCTAGGTAACCCCAACAGTCACATGAATAATAATTTATTGAGCACCCTGGAGGAATGAGTACTGATCATGAAATTAAACCACTTTTGTCCCCAGGGTCTTCTTCAGATAGTTCCATAAATTTCCCAAGGTCCTTGATCAGGTTCAATAGCGCAGTGACGTTTTCAGGTTTAATTTACTATGCGATGTTGTTTCAAATAAAGGAGACTATCTATGATTTATTGCGATGGTATGTTTCTTCTTCCTAAAAACCCTTCCACAAATCAATGGGGAGTCTGGGTAATTCTTAAATATATTTAGGCTAGTGGTTTCTTGTGTTAAAAAAATTATTTTTTTTTTTTTTTTAATTGATTTCCCAAAACTAAACATTTTGAACATAACACAAGACATATAATATATATGGCAAAATTATAATGTATACAACGTAGGGAGAAATAAATTTCCATCATGCAGATGATAAAATACCTATAGTCAAAACAAAACATATTATGTTCATTAGAGAAAATGATTTTGATAACTATCAACCCACTCCCTACCCAACCAGAAACAACAAATGAGTCTAAGGGGTTGTTCACATGGCGTTTATGGATCCGAAAATCGTATAAAAAAAAAACGCATTGGCGAGCGGATCCTAAACTGATCCAACACGCAGCTGCGTGTTTGGATGTAGGAGGATCTCGCCCTATAGTGCCAATTCTTGGTCTGAATGACGCAGTGTGAACGCCCTATAGTGCCAATTCGTGTGAACGCCAATGCATGTTTCATATTAAAAGCAATGTAAATCACACTGTTTGTTAGATGCGTGTTTTGGGTCCGACAGACGGATTCAAACACGTATGTTAGGCTATGTTTACACGGCTTATTTCGGGGCGTATTTACGGACGTATTTACGTCCGCAAATACGTCCCGAAATACGTTTCAAATACGTGTCGCAAAGTGTGGCGCGTATTTCGCGTCGTAAATCCATTCCCCATTCTTTACTATGGGGATTTACATTGCGAAATACGCCTCAATAAGTGACAGGGGACTTGATTTTCTGATCGTATTTACGGACGTATTTACGCCCGCAAATACGTCGCGAAAATACGCCTTGTGTGAACGTCGAGGCGTATTTTACATTGGAATCAATGCTAATCTAAATGTTCATTATTTGAAACGTATTTCGGGACGTATTCTCGGACGTAAATACGTCCGTAAATACGCCCCGAAATAAGCCATGTGAACATAGCCTAACATGGACTCAACACGCCATGTGAACATACCCTAATATTTTATTTGTTTTGAATAGTAATTTTGGCGATTCACAATTAACAAATTTACAAGTTACAGGGTCTCATCAGTATGCAGTCTGCATTCTTAAGAATCCCCCATCCACTGTCTCCAGCAGTTCTTTTGGCTGCTGTGGTCATTTCCAAAAAGCTGTAGTTACTGATTGGCTACAGCAGTCACGTGCCATTACCCAGCGTCACTGTTCAGAAGTAAATTACTCCATGTGGTGACTTCAGCAATGGCATGTGACCACTGCAGCTGGAAGTTAATAGAAGGATCGGGGGAGACAGTGGCAGCGCTGTGACAGAGATGAGGTGTGGTTTTTTTTTTTTTTTTTGAAAGGGCACTAGTAGCCTAAGACTATGTTCACACGGCTTATTTTGGAACACATTTCGCCATGTATTTCGCGGCATACTGCGCTCTAATACGAGCGAAATGCGCACCAATTATTATGGTAATCCACAGCTCTCATAGAGAACTATGGATTACTTCTCCTCTCCCCGGGCGTACAATACGCTCGTATTGCACGCACGGGGTGATAATTGACATGTAATTCACGGCGCTTGCGTGCCGTAAGTGATGACCGATTATGGGGCCGGCGGGCTGCGATCAGCGCGAGCTCCTGAACACCCAGGGTAATTGCGGGGCGTACTGTATGCCCTGCAATTAGCCGTGTGAACATAGCCTAAGTGTGTGTATTTAATGAAAATAATCTGGACAGCCCCCTTTGCATATTAATAAGAGTAAATTTTCCTGAAAATTCTTGGATAAAATTTTCTGGAACTGCCACTACTTTAATTATGTAACGACAAAGTGACTTAACGGCGTTGTGGGTTGTTGTAAGTTACACTGTTTTATTATAAATGTGCTCTGTATTACACAGCTTGGCTCCACAGCCATTGGTATCCAGACGTCGGAAGGAGTATGTCTTGCTGTCGAGAAGAGAATCACATCGCCTCTGATGGAGCCCAGCAGCATTGAGAAGATTGTAGAAATAGATGCTCATATAGGTAAATAATCCAGCTGTATATTATTAAAGACAAGTCATACATAAAGGTATGTTCACATGGCGTGTTTGGATCCATGTTTCGGACTCAAACACGTAATGTGCAGTGTGATTTTTTTTTTTTAATTTTTTTTCCATTTCTTTCAATGTAAAACACGCATTAGCTTTCAGACGAGTGATCGCCAATGCATGTTTACGTGCTACTTTTGGATCCGTTCAAAGAATTGTCATATCAATTCTTGATCCAAAAGACACAGCAGACGCCCTATTTAAAACTATAAGGTGTGTTTCTACAGCCAAACACGCACCTGCGTGTTGAATGCGATTTACGCAGCGCTTTTTGATGTGTTTTTTTGGATCCAAAATGGATCCAGCGCGCCGTGTGAACAAACCCTAAGAGTCCCATACTGTAGAGCAGTGTTTTCCCAATAAGTGTCCATTGCATCTAGATCTCTGGCCATTAATACTGTTAGCCAGTTGTGGCACAAGCCAGGTCAGTCCTGCAACCTACATATGTCTGATGTAGCAAATAAAACTGCTGCATGATCTGTGTATAGAGGTGATAGAGTACAGGTCTCTATATTGTGTGTGTATAAATAAAAAAGGTAGTAAAATTGCTTTCGTGTTAAAGAGGACCTGTGACATCTTCTGGTTGGTCTACTTTAGTAAAAACAACTCTGCAGCATCTTCTTGTATGACTGTGATGTTTCGGTTTTATTCCTCCTGGAGATGTATTATTGAATCAGTCAGGTGGGTGTTCCAAACGTTAGAGGGGTGTGTCTCTGACCATGTTGACTTTGTCAGCACTGACCCAATGATGTCATAGTGTAAAGGGACACACTCCCAGTAATACCTGGAACAGCACAACAGAGTTATTAGAGAAGATGCTCCAGAATTGTTATTTCACAGAGAACACAAGGATTTACTTGAATAGACAAAGCTTGAAGGTGCAGAGGTACTATTTAACTGGGACCCTCAACACACCGAGTGGTACCAAAATGCTGGCTGATTTTACGACCATATTTCTAACCTTTGATTTCTAACACAGGTTGCGCCATGAGTGGATTGATTGCAGATGCAAAGACATTAATTGATAAAGCTAGAGTTGAAACCCAGGTGAGAACATGTCTGAAGCCTTGTGCCAGTGCTGCCTTATCTGTACAATTTTGTTTGCATTATTCTTCCAGCGTCTGACATTGTCTATTTGTGACTCTTCTAGAATCACTGGTTCACGTATAATGAGACCATGACTGTAGAGAGTGTCACACAGGCCGTATCTAACCTAGCATTGCAATTTGGGGAAGAAGACGCTGATCCTGGAGCAATGGCAAGTGCTACATACAGAGATATGGTTATGCCGTGCTTCATTTGAAGATTTGTGTGTAAATTTCCGTTATTTTTGTTCTAGAGTCGACCATTTGGAGTTGCTTTACTGTTTGGTGGAGCAGATGAGAAAGGGCCACAGCTGTAAGTTGTGTACAGTATATTATTGCATTAGATAGATGTATATTGGCTAGTTATGCACAACTGGCATTCATCTCCGCCTCCCCCTCTCCCCGCCTTATTTATAGTATTATTAGAAATTTAAGTAATCACTGGACCTTTTAAAAGTAATGATTTTTACTAAAAGATTGGTAGCCCCAAAATTACAATTGTGTCTATAAGATCTAGGATAAACGACAAGGACTACTTTTGTTGCCTGGCACAAATATGTTTTGGACTGTTGAGTGGAGAATGAGTTCAAATTTTCAGTATCTACATATTAAATGGTTTATCTTATGTACTCCTAGAATTATGGTTTATCTTCTCTTTTTATCAGTACCTGTTGACATGTCCTTCTCTTGTGTTCAAGCTTTCACATGGATCCTTCAGGGACTTTTGTACAGTGTGATGCTCGTGCCATTGGGTCTGCTTCTGAAGGGGCACAAAGCTCTTTGCAGGAGGTCTATCATAAGGTGAGCCTAAAGCCTGCTAACTTCAATGTTTTTTAATGAATCGCCCCTGGATTTTTTTGTTGTTGGATTAGTAGGCCAGATTCACGTGGCATATAGCAGCGTGTAACTGTTCGCACCGCTATACACCTGCTGTTGAAAGTACACGTTTTCCAGCGCGTACTTTCAGCAGAGCTTCGGCTCGGCTCCCATTCACTTACACTTTCCCTGGTGCGTAAGCACCCGAAAGAAGTGACATGCCACTTCTTATTACGGGCGCATTGTGTGCGCTGGGAATAAGTCGGGAAATTTACCATATTTGAGCGCATTACAGCGCAATTACACCCCGCAAATATGCCATGTGAACATACCTGTAATGTAGATGTGACATAGTTGCGGTGTTAATTTACTTATCAACCATTTTATTTCTAATAAGCTTTATTGCAGTCATTCTGTTTCACCTTGTGACCTGCAGTTTGACTTTCTGAATCACATCATGTCTTTGGTGTGGATCACGTCACATTCTCTTAGCATTTCTGTGCATGTCCAACGGCGGAATAGAAAATAAAATCCTGAAGTGCTTCATTAGAGGGGTGATCCCATCTCAGACATTTGTGGCATATTTCTAGTATATTTATAAATGATAGGTACAGGTTCTGAAGGTGGAACCTACCTCTAGTGAATGGAATCCCGAATGCCTCCATGCAGAATGGAAAGGTGGCTGCGCCCGTCCAGAAATCTCTGTTCATTATCAATGAGACTTTAAAGTTCAGCCGAGCACACTTGCACAGCTATATTCAAAACCCCACAGAACAGGATAGAGAATGCTGTGAAGGCATGGACACTTCCGTCCTTAGTGGCCATCTCATTTCCATCTCCAGGTTAAGAGTTAGGAATACCCATTTAAATCTAAGCGCATAAATTCAATACCTGTACAGCAAACCTAATATAACTCTCATTATTCAACAGACACTATTTCATCATAAACGGTGGGATATGTGTGTAACAAGTTCTTGCCAAACTCTTAGAGGGGCTAACCAGTCTATGTAAATATAGCTTTTAATATATACTTGGCCTTTCAATTCATTATCGCTGCGTGCCATGTTCTTATTTGCATCCAGAAGCGGGAATACCTTCCTGGTAATGTCTAGCTGATTTAAGTGCAGGGCTTGTTCAGTGTATGACATTATCAGGGTGACTGATCCACTGACAAATAGATATATTCAATCGGGTAAAGGATTATATTATACAGGATGTTTCAAAAAGATGAACCCAATATATTTCACAATGGCAGTATTTTCCAAATAGTCTAATGATTCAAAACTCTCTGCTCTGCCCTTTCCAGTGTTAAGTTTCATTTACAGATGGTTCCTGGTTGCAGAGAGGGCTCCATCTTTTAAAAAACGCCCCGGGCAGCATGTATGAACGGGTCTGTGTCAGATATCTGGTATCTTTTCAGCCCGATATCAAGCACAGCCCCGTTCATACATGTTTAAATCTCCCGCATGATGTTCTCGGGCGCATTACATAGTGCCTGGGGAGGCGGTGCGCCCTAGAACAGTAGCGAAGCTACATATTTATAGTTTCGCTAGGGCATGTCTAGGCGCATTACTGCTGGAACAGGTTTACCCCGTTCAAAGTGGTATACCCGAGCCAGAAATGTCTTAACAAGCGCTAGAATGCACCTGATTTATGACCCACTGTAGAGCGGGTTGATAAATCGGGCACATTCTATGCCACTATAATGCGCATGAAATTTGCCATTAACATACCAAATTTCATGCATGTCTCCCCCACTCACCCCTTCGTGTTACAAGTTATTTTAGAAAGATTTATTAAAGGGATATTCTCATCACATTAGTTTTAAACATGTAGGCAGAGGTTAATAAAGACCATTACCAATACATAGCTGTTGTGATTTTTCTTCCTTTCAGAGCTAAAGTAGTTTGTATTTCCTGCTTGTGTACACAAGCTGCCCTAGGTTATTGACCATATCTCTGTGCTCAAGCAGCCCTGGTCACTCCCTGCTGTGTCTTAGCAGCACAGAATCTTGTTAATGTTTATTACCAACTAACTTTTTAGGGCTTTGTAGCCTTCTGCCCTGCTTTTTAAAGCTCTCTCTAATACCCCTCATGGCAGAACAAAACCACCCACAGCCCTCAAAGGAAGTGGGAGTCTGAAGAGCAGACCTTGTGGAACAACTGATAAGAAAACTTATTTAAATAATCAATGCAAGTTAGTTTAGCCCACAAAAAACAAGCCATTACGCTAATTTGGTGACTATGGTGAAATTTGATTTTGTAATGATTGTACAGACCCACATAAAAGGTAATGTCTGTTTTTTTTGTTTTTTTTTTATACTGTAAGGTTAATGCCGTGGCTTTCCCATTTCATGTAAACATTTGTAAAAGTGTTTTAATACATAATATGGTACAGTATATGGCATAATTAAAAAAAAAAAATAAAACTTTTCAAACCAATAACAAGCCTTCATGCTGCTGTGTTGGCTTGTTTGGAAAGCAAGGATGAAAACGGTGTTGCCAAAAGATTGGGTTAAGATGGCTATACATGATGAATGAGTACTTATGTCTGTTTGTTTCTATTTAAAGTCAATGACGCTGAAGGAAGCCATCAAATCATCATTAACAATCCTAAAGCAGGTGATGGAAGAGAAACTGAATGCAACAAACATTGAGGTAGGTTGTTTGTAAAGAGTAAATTCTGAAGTAGTGCATACTACATACTGTTTATCCATATGTATTCAATGTCTTCTATGTTTTACCACTCGGTCTTCAGGAAGTGGCACAGATTGCTTTACTGATGTAAAAAGCACAGCTCTAATTTCTCAACCGCTATAGAGAGCAGAATGCTCTCAGGATGAGGAGGGGGCTATCCAATGAGCTATTCTGGTTGCCAGTGGCTATATTTGGGGTATTGCAGTGGCAGAGATTCTTTGTTGACATCAATCAGACTCGCAGCAGCTGCTCAGTCCATCTCCTGCTGGTCTTTACCTACCACCCACCACTGTCATTCTTTACCCTTTTTTTTTTCTCTCTGCCCTTCTTCAGCTCGCAACGGTGGAGCCTGGAAAGAAGTTTCACATGTACTGCAAGGAAGAGCTGGAAGAGGTTATCAAGGACATCTGAGCATCGTCCCCAACTTCAATTACAAGAGCTGATTGGACCACAGTTGCTGGATCCTGAGTTTTTCATGTTTTTTTTCTATAATTATCTGTATATGTATATATATGCAGGCTCCAGCTGTCTCAAATAAACCCTTTTTCTTATTCTTGAACTTTTTGTATTATCCATGTGTGATAACGCAAGATATGCGGGTAATCACTTATTTGGATCTAACCATTAATCGTTGCTGAATTAAGCCCGGTTACATAGCATAAATGTTTGGAATAACTATTGTACGCCTATTAAGCAGAATTCTTATTTGTTGTTCAGGCAAATTTCCATAAAGCCAAGTACAAACGCAAAACGATCAGTGTGTTTCAGAATGTATAAGATTATACATAAAACATACTGTAATCCTTCAGTATTGCAGTATCATGCCTCACCACATAAGTGAAAAATGACTGGGGATTAGGAATACTTGTTGTCATAATCATTGGGGAGTCCAGCAGTCAAACCCACCCCTCCCCCAGCAATTATACATTTAACACCAATCCTATCGTGTGGTGATGTTATTGGTAGGGCCACACTTTTGGAGAAAGCCCATGAAGACGT
The DNA here is from genome assembly GCA_025379985.1 of Phyllomedusa bahiana. Lineage (NCBI taxonomy): Eukaryota > Metazoa > Chordata > Amphibia > Anura > Hylidae > Phyllomedusa > Phyllomedusa bahiana. Next base: position 4,612 of record JAODAL010060105.1, on the reverse strand, counting down.
CCAGGTGCTGCTCACAGATCTGGCTCCGTTAAGTCAAGCTAAACTCTCCTCAGTATGAGGCTAAAGATCTTCAGGAGGATCTTAACCTACCAAATTAGAACATTCACGTATTGTTGATCCAAATTGTTGGCTTTATTTCCCTAGTTATAACCTTAAAGGGGTTGTCTCACTACAAGGATTGCATTTTATGTTAAAGATCTTGCAAAAACAAGTCACTTTTTCAATATATGTCCTTTAAGGCTGCATCAGCTCCTCAGGTCGCTATAGCTACATACCTGTTCTCTCCTGATAGGCTGCCAGAGCTGATCGCTATAGCTACAGACCTGGTGTCCTTAGCAGCTCTTCACTGCAGGCCAGTAGAAGCCAGTAAACACGCCCCTGAATTCAAAAATTAAACCTAGAGAAGAGGACTGAGGTAAGATGAATCGATGTAGTGAGACAACCCCTTTAAAAATGGATAAATGGGGCCTCTGACTTAAAATTTTGGGAAGCTGGCGGTAAATGATAACTGTTCTGCTAATATGTAAGAGAGAGAGCTTTTCTTGCTGTGAGTACTAGGATATAAAACAGGTAATCCAATTTCTTGATGAATTGTTGACCCCATAGGTCATCTTGGATAAGAACTAAGGTATAGTTTTCCATCTCAGACAAGTGTCTTAGGTAAAGCTCTCTGGTAGACAAAAGCAAAATATAGCCAAGTACAGCAGCCCTCAGCAGATGCCAATACTGTATATACGCAAAAAGATCTAGATTTTTGAATTGCACTACTGGTACATTTGCCATGTATTCTATAAAAGTAAGGTTTAGTGCACATTTTGATCAAATTATGCGAGATCATCTCATACCTCAATTTGACAACAGATAGGACCCTACTCTAAACAGACTCTCCTCTCCTGGTGCCAGGGCCCCCAATGAGTTTGCGGCAGTAGGATCTAGTTATACTTTAATTAAAAATACTAAGGGCAAGTGGGAGAAGTGCAACACCAAGATATAGGCAGCCACATCTTCAAGTCTGGTATTCGTCCTTTGATGTAACAAAGTAGGAGGCTTTTTTATTAGCCAGTTGTCTAGATACTTTACTATGTAGTTGACATTCATCCTCTAGGTTAAAGTGAAAAAAGTTGCAATCTCTATAATACTAGAAGCTGAAGGCAAAATAGCAAGCTAATGAACTGTTGATCTACAATTTGCCTTTTACCTCCCTTCCTGTCTAGACCCATTACTTTCCCTTTAGTACATGGGAAAGGGTTTGATATAAAGTTTTAGCACCAACGGCAGCGAGGCTTAATATTTTTTTTTTTATTTATAACGTGTGTGTGAATATATATATATATATTTTATATATATATATATATTATATTATATTTTTATATATATATATAATATATATATATATACACATACCCCACACACACACACACACACACAGTGGGAAAAAAAAGTATTTAGTTAGCCACCAATTGTGCAAGATCTCCCACTTAAAAATATGAGAGAGGCCAGTAATTGACATCATAGGTAGACCTCAACTATGAGAGACAAAATGAGAAAACAAATCCCCGAAAATCACATTGTCTGGTTTGAAAAGAATTTTTGCAAATTATGGTGGAAAATAATATTTGGTCAAAAACAAAAGTTCATTCCCTACTTTGTTGTATATCCTTTTTTGGCAATGAAGAGGTCAACGTCACAAGTTTTGGGACCATGTTGTGGGTTTTGGGCCCTTCCTCCATTAAGATCTCCTCTAGAGCAGTGATGTATTGGGGCTGTCGCTGGATAACATGGACTTTCAATTGCACAATTGGTGGCTGACTAAATACCTTTTTCCCCCTGTGTGTGTGTGTGTGTGGGTGTGTGTGTGGGTTTTATGGTGTATGTGTGTAGTATGTGTGTGTGTGTATATATATATATATATATATATATATATATAAACAAAGGAAAAAAAGGGGGCACGATGGTGAAGTTGTTTGGGAGAAGTTGCAGTTGGTATTTGAAATATCACCAAATTTTAGTTGCCCTTAGTGTAGAGGCACAACTTATATTAGAACAGGGCTTTTACTGAGCTGCGCCCTTTGTATAGGCTGCCGAATTTTCCCGTGGCGGGTCCCCCCGGCGACGTAGAGGAAATAGAAGATGGTGGAACCGGTGCACGTGTATATCCAGGAATGCCAATGATGCAGGCAGGGAGATCCAGAAAATTACTTTATTATTCTAAAAAGGCTAGGGCGATAACCTCAGCCAAACTGAAACAATTTAAAAGCAAGTAAAACTCGTCGCGTTTCGCGTTTATCAAACGCTTCACCCCTGGCCCCAGTTACACTGCAGAACAATCTCCTGTACCGACTGCAGGTCTGATCTGGGTCTATTAAGACCGAGAAGAGGAGTAACGTTTATTACTGTCCCTGCCTTCTTGATTGCTGTGTATACAGTACTTAATGAGCGCTGTATACACAGAAGCGCTGACGCTCTCATGACCGCTGGGGCTTGATAACCTGTGCTATAGGGTCTTATCACACCCAGATCAGCTCTGCAATCTGTACAGGGGATGTATTTTCCCTGTAACTGGGAATAATATATCAGCTTCAATACAAAGAAAAAGTGATGTAAAAATGCTTCCCTATCTGAACTTCGCGGGGGGGGGGGGCACAATATGTAAAATAATACTAATTAATACTAATAGCCCAGGCCACGCCCCTCGACAACTCTTAACCTTTATATCACCTATATATAAACAACCATGATGGAAAAGTGAAACAATTACAAAACTAGTTTAAGCGCCCTTTTGCTCTTAAAAAGACAATATAAAAAAAATTAAACAAAACAGGTCATTAGAAAATGACATTGTTTAACCCACGCTGACATTAATGAACGGTGTGGTGTGGTGTGGTGCAGTGCCTGTTCATGCACCATGACGTTCATTAACATCCGAAACTGTGCCCGCACAAATGATGTGGGAGCCAGGCGGTGATTAACAGCCTGGCTCCTGCAGGTGCCGTCGGGAGCTGGAGGTAACTCTGTTCCTTGTGGTGTAACCCCTTAGCTGCTGCAATTAATGGCAATCGCAGCAGCGTAGGACTGTGACAGAGGGAGAATGCTCCCTCTATTGGAACTTAAACATCAAGATTGCAGGGGATCCAGTGGTGGTCATGGCAACTGGGGGGGTCAGACAATGACCTCCGGGTTGTCTGTGATGTCATCCTGTCAGGCTCTGCTACCTATTACAAATACCAAGCACGCCCCCCACCCCAAAAAAAAAGTACACATATTTGGTATCGCGTGTGTAAGGACCTAACTCATAAACGTGTCACTTTAATTTTACCCGTACAGTGAATGCTGTAAGAAAAAAAAATGGCAGAATTGCGAGTTTTGTTTATCCCGCTGCACATAAAATGGAATAAAGAGAGATTTAAAAAAAGTTGTATAAATGCCAAATGAAAACATCAGTTTGTCCTGCAAGTAAAAAGCACTTAGGCTATGTTCACACAGTTTATTTGCAGGGTGTAATAACGCCCCGCAATTGCGGGGCGGGAGCGGGGTGCCGGCACCTCGCCGGCCCATAGACTTTCTTTACCAGCGGTGCAAAATTCGGACTGAAATACTCCTTTTTTTTTTTTTTAAAACATGTTTTTATTAAGATTTTGTTACATAACAGCAACAAAATGTTTAAGTATATATATATATATATATATATATATACATTAAAAAAAAAGATGAATACAACATCTGCCAGATGCTCAATGGATAAAGACATGTACAATCGCTAAATAAAACACCAACAGTGCAGAGTCATGTCATTTGTTGCATAGCCATATAGGTTACAAACCAGAATAAAAGTAGAACAACAAAACAAAAAAGGTGAGAACATAAAAAGTTGCACCACAAGCCGTCACATCGCCCCTATCAGAATAGTCGGCCGCATAAATAGATCTCCGGGTCCGCGCAGTTCACAGACACTACAGTAAGCACTCAGTGTCCACTAAGTCACTCTCCATGTCCCTCAAGTCTCAGTTTCCCCAATGTCCCACCCAACTCTCCCTCCAAATACCACTTAGTTAATCTAAAGGTGGTCACCAGTAGTTTGATTTCCTCCTCATCCAAGAAGTTACAAATAAAGCTGTTCCACCTATCAAAGAATTTCTCCGTCTTTGAAGTCTTGGCCAGTTCCACCTCAACTTTTTCCATCGCCATGTGTTTTTTAACCATTAAGATGACCTCGCTAATATCTGGAGTCTGCCCAAGTAAGCACCTTTTGGCGGCTAGAAGGATCAAGTGACGGTGGCATGAGGCTCGGGTATTGTTGATAAGTCATGGAACAATAGTACCTCCGAGGACATAGCAATGTTCAGTTGTCCTTTAATACGTAACAGTTGTAGCAGTGATTGCCAGAAATTGTGTACCTCAGGACAGCTCCACATGCCATGTAGTAGATCTGTTTTTGGGCGAGAGCATTTAGGACACGCCACCTTCCTATGCGGTGCCAATGCATTGGGGGGGGGGGGGGGATGTTAAACCCATAGATGGCGTGATGGATAAACCGAAAGTGCGTTTCCCGCCACCCTTCACTCACTGTCGCCTTGTACACCCGGGCCCCCATCTAGTACAATAGTCGTTTCCC
>JAODAL010060104.1:0-21070 GCA_025379985.1 Phyllomedusa bahiana | reverse complement strand
AGGGCCAACTTTTTTCCAAGGCCAAAAGCCTGGCAATGCCGCATTCAGGTTTTTGGGCTTTGGGATGGTTTGGGTTAAAAGTGTTTTTTCTGCCCCCAAAACAGGGAAGCGAAGGCTGGGCTAGAGGGCCGCTTTTTACGGGCGTGCAGGTCGTCAAACTGGCGGAAGGAGAAGGGGTAGGATGGGTTTTCTGATGGTGCTGGTGGTACTCGGGCGACGGTGGAGGCTGAAGCGTAAAGCTAAACCCTGATCATGACTCTGAGAGACATGGGCAGCTGAGGAACGTTTGGGTGGTGGCGGTGGTGGAGGAGGCGGTGTCAGAGGGTGTGACAGTGGTTGGAGGCCCGGGGGCGGGCGGGCCTTGTTTTGGCCAAGTGTTGCCGCCATTTAAAACTCTTTCATTCGCTGCATGTGACTAGACATGTTGGTGGGGTTAAATATCGAAGATTTTGCCTCTATTTATGCGTTTAGGGCAAAGGCGCATATGACATCGCTGGGTGAATCAGGGGCTTGCTCAAAGAAGGCCCAGGCTTGAGAGGTCATGGACCTTTTTGACGGCGATAAGCGAGGAGCGGGGTTTCCGCCGACCGTGGCTGGCGGAATCATATCAGCGGACTTCTGCGACCGCCCTCTCACTTTTTGAGGCGGGATCCGTATTGACACTACCCCATCGTCTTCCTCCTCGTCCAGTGATGAAGCGCTCGCAAGCAAATTTTTGCGGAAAAGACACGATGGATTCGCAATGTCGTCATCACATCATCATCATCATCATCATCAAAAACCAGGTGACTTGGTCGTCCTGACTTCTGCATCCAGAAGCTGTGGGCTACAAGCAAGGGGAAACTGCAAGGCGTTGCCGACCGCCCGGATTTTTGCGATTGAACGGCTTTTTTAAACCTCCTCTGATGGCATCAGTAACTGGGCGTCAGAGCAGAGAAAATCATCCTCTTTGGCCTCTTGATTTTAAAAACATGCCTTCTGACCCCAACCACATTTTTTTAAACAAAGAGGTCTTCAGAAATGGATTATCCACAGTGTGGGTACACGAGTTGACATTTGGGCTGCCTTCGTTTCATGTTGGATGGATGCTGATGATGCTGATGTCGACTTTTGTGGCCGTGACTGGGAGGACGAGGAGGTAAGACTGCTGGATGCAGGTTTGCATTAACCACTAGAGAACAGATTGGCGACGCTGTTCTTTTACTGAGATTCACAGGGCCTGACCCAGCGATGACAGGCCTGACGGTCCTGCAACTGACGATCCCTGGCATGCGTGTTTTTCGCCAGCACGGAAGGAGCACCTTCTCTCGTACCTCTAACTCCATGTCCTACCCCCCCCTTTGCTCGCTTACCACCTGAATTTCGTTCCATGTTCAGAAATATAAAAATTTGAGAAGGTATGAAGATTTTTGGAAAATCTCTTATTAAAAGACGGCAAATCACAGCTATTCTCAAATCCCTCAAATCAAAAAAAATTGCGATTGAAATTTAAGTGCAAGTACCTCTATCAACAAGGCTTGACTGACCAAAAGTGAAAAAAAAACACCTGTCTGAAATGTTTTACGGATAATAAACGGTATTTATGGCACCTATCAATTCACCTGTGGTGACTACAAAATAGCTTTTTTTCAATTTAGCTGCAAAGTAGCTCTATCAACAAAGCTTGACTGACCAAAAGTGAAAAAAACACCTGTCTGAAATGTATACGGATAATAAACGGTATTTTTGGCACCTATCAATTCACCTGTGGTGACTACAAAATTGCTGTATTCAAATTAAAGTGCTAGGTACCTCTATCAACAAGGCTTGACTGACCAAAAGTAAAAAAAACACCTGTCTGAAATGTATACGGATAATAAACGGTATTTTTGGCACCTATCAATTCACCTGTGGTGACTACAAAATTGCTGTATTCAAATTTAACTGCAAGGTGGCTCTATCAACAAAGCTTGACTGACCAAAAATTGAAAAAAACACGTATCTGAAATGTATACGGGATAATAAAAGGTTTTTTTTGGCACCTATCAATTCACCTGTGGTGACTACAAAATTGCTGTATTTAAATTTAAGTGCTAGGTACCTCTATCAACAAAGCTTGACTGACCAAATGTGAAATAACACCTGTCTGGAAATGTATACAGAAAATAAACGGTATTTTTGGGGACCTATCAATTCACCGTGGTGACTACAAAATTGCTGTAATTCAAATTAAGTGCTAGGTACCTCTATCAACAAAGTTTTTTACGACCAAAAGTGAAAAAAACACCTGTCTGAAATGTATACGGATAATAAACGGTATTCTTGGCACCTATCAATTCACCTGTGGTGACTACAAAATTGCTGTATTCAAATTTAACTGCAAAGTAGCTCTATCAACAAAGCTTGACTGACCAAAAGTGAAAAAAAACACCTGTCTGAAATGTATACAGATAATAAACGGTATTTTTTTGGGACCTATCAATTCACCTGTTTGTGACTACAAAATTGCTGTATTCAAAATTAACTGCAAAATAGCTCTATCAACAAGCTTGACTGACCAAAGTGAAAAAAACACCGGGCTGAAATGTATACGGATAATAAACGGTATTTTTTGGCACCTATCAATTCACCTGTGGGGACTACAAAATTGCAGTATTCAAATTTAACTGCAAAGTAGCTCTATCAACAAAGCTTGACTGACCAAAAGTGAAAAAAACACCTGTCTGAAAACTATACGGATAATAAAAGGTATTTTTGGCACCTATCAACCTGTGGTGACTACAAAGTTCGGATTCAAATTTAACTGCAAGGTGGCTCTATCAACCACTGGCCTGCGCCAAAGTGAAAAAACACGTTCGAATTGTATACGGATAATAAAAGGTTTTTTTTTTTGGCACCCATCAACCTTTTGGGGGGACTACAAAAATTTCTGGATTAAAATTTAACTGCAAGGGGGCTATATCAACAAAGCTGGACTGGGCAAAATTGAAAAAGAAACACCTATCTGAAATGTAATAAAAGTGGAAATTTTGCACCTAACAAATAGACCGGCAGTTACTAAAAAAATATCTGTATCCTAATATAAGGCAATGCAATGTCTAAACAAAATTTTGGCTGTACAATACCATATTCTTATAAGCTTGTCTGTGTTCGCCCGTGCCCCCCCCCCCTTTTCTCACCCCCCGTGATTTTACTGCGGTATATGCTCCTTTAAAATTCTCTGTCTAACTACCTTATATCTGCAAATCTCTGATCAAACTAACTTCTAAGGATCACAGCTAAAAGTAGAGCTGTCTCTGTGAAAAAATAGAATAATTTCGCTGAGCTGTTTGCTGAGCTTTTTGGACAGAGGCAGAGCGCACATCCTACTGCTATGAGATGCTGACACATACTGATCATGAGCAGGAAGGGCTGTTCTATGTATAACGAGGTCATGTGATTTTTCCAGCCAATCACAACCATACACATCCCAGTCATGACGTCGCACACACATCTCACCCTCCTCTATTCTGTAAGCTGATTTGCTGGCTGCCAAAATGACAGGAAGCGCCGAAAATGGCACAATATTAATAGATTATGCACAGATTTTAACCTAAATTATCGCGTGATCGACAAAATCCGTTCAACGTAAATACCGTGCCGATTTCAACTTTGTCGATAATAATCGCTCAACACTAGTCATATCAGCTAATGCTTCATACGTACATGCAAATTATAACTTGTCTCTTAGCGACCGCCAGTTAACCAATGATGTGGTGATAGAATAGTCATGTGATTAAAAAGTTCTATTGGAATGTAATTTACTGTGATTAAAGCAGATTCATGTCCCAAACGGAAAGTGTGGTTCATATTTCTCGAGCTCTGGCTGTCAGCAGCAATAATAATAATATAATTCGGAGGAGGCATTTAATTGGATAAAGGAGTGGAACAAAGATAATTTCCACACCTTATTTAATCATCTTGAGAGTGGTGCCGTGCTCCTAAACGCCCGAGGACCATCCGGAGGGGGGCTGACGCCTTACCGTCAACGGGACGATCGCTGGACTGTCTGAACTTGGAGCCTGATCAACTCATAAAGGGTAAGTTCGCTGGGTTTTTTACAAATCCGTGACTTATCCCTTCAGACAATCTAGTGAGAATCTGGTTGCTGGTTATCGCCTCCCTTAGGAGACCTGTGTAAGCGTTCAGGTGTGCCTCCAGAGTGTGCTCTGGTACATGTATGCGTATCATATGTGTATACCTTTTAAACGCTACCAATTAACCCCTTCATGACCTTGGACGTATGCATACGTCCAAGGTCGTTAAGGGGTTAACGCACCTGGACGTATGCATACGTCCTGAGGATTGCGCGAACTCTAAAGCAGAGTTTGTGCGATCGGCGCGGGATGTCAGCTGTATATTACAGCTGACATCCTGCAGCGTCGGCCTCGACCAAAGATCGCTCTGGGTGGGGCCGGTTAACCCCTTAATTATCGCGACCATCGGGTCGCAATAACTAAGGAATACGCAGGAGGAGCTCGCTCCAGCAACAGCAGCGAACGATAGTGCGGCTGCTGTGTGCTGACAGACAGCACGGAAGGCATAGAATGCCTTCCGGGTTGTCTGTGACGTCACGATGCCCGGCCGTGCCCTGTGGGCATGGCCCGGCATCGTGACTGACAGTTGTGATTCCTATTGAATGAGGGATCTGAAGATCTCTAATTCAAATCCCCTATGGGGAAAAGTAAAAAAAAAAAGTACAAAAAAGTAAAAAAGTGAAAAAAAAGTAAAACCCAAACACGAAAAATAAAATAAAAATATGTACACCGCCCTTTTCCCCTTTACAAACACCAATCGCCGCAAAAAAGATCACAAATAAATAAAGTAACCATATTTGGTATCGCCGCGTGTGTAACGACCTGCCTTATAAATCTGTCATGCTAATTAACCCGTACGCTGAACACCGTAAAAAAATAAAAATTATTAAGATTTTTGTTCATACCACAGCACATAAAATGGAATAAAAAGCGATCAATAACTACTATAAATGTCAATGTTGTACCAATTAAATCATCAGTTCATCCCGCAAAAGAAAAAGTCCTTACACAGCTCTGTATATGGAAAAATAAAAAATGTATGGCTCTCAGAAGATAGCGATGCATAAATATTATTTTACACACTAAAAACACTTTTCTTTTTTTTAAAGTACTTCAACATAAAAAAACTATAGAAACAGGATATCGCCATAATCGTATCGAGCCAAAGAGTAAAGCTATTTTATCATGGATACTGCACGGTGAGCGCTGTTAAAAATAAAAATAAAAAATACTACTAGGATTGCAGTATTTTCTTCACCCTGCCTTCCAAAAAATGGATTTAAAAGCGATCAAAAAGCCTTGTCCCCCGAAAAATGATACTAATAAAAACATCAACTCATCCTGCAAAAAAAAAGTCTCTACACAGCTCCAAACACAGAAAAATTAAAAAGTTATGGCTCTCAGACTATGGCTATGCAAAAACGTATTTCCCTGGTTGAATAAAAGTGTTTTTATTGTATAAAACCAGTAAAACATTAAAAAATATACAAATTGGGTATCGCTGTAATCGTATCGATCAGCTGTGTAAAGCTAGCGTGTCATATATACTGTACAGTGACCGCTATAAAAAATAAAAATAAAAAACACTACCAAGATTGCTGTATTTTGTTCAAAACGTCTCACAGAAACCTTAATAAAAAGTGAACATAGCGTCATATCCACCCCATGATGTTACCAATAAAAACATCAACTCATCCCGCAAAAAACAAGCCCATAATCAGCTCCGTACCAGAAAAATAGAAAAGTTATGGCTGTCAGAATAGGACAACTTAAAAACGCAATTTTTTAAAGACATATTTCTATTGTGTAAAAATAATAAAACAGAAAAAACTATATAAAATCTATATCATTGTAATTGTACCGACCCCCATAGTAAAGTTTTCCTGTCATTTACACTGCACGGCGAACATTGTAAAATTGAAATCCAAAAACAATGGCGGAACTGCTTTTTTTCCCCCACTTTTTCATGGCCCAATGCTAAAAAATCTATGAAACACCTGTGCACCGAAAGTGCACAGTACACCCCTAGATGAGATCCCTGATGGGTGTTGAATCCAAAATGGGGCGACTTCTGGAAGGTTTCACTTGTTCAGCTACTTTGGGGGCTTTGCAAATGTGACATGGCCCCACCAAAATCTGCGTTCCAAAAGCGAAATAGCGCTCTCTCCCTTGTACGCTCTGACATGCTCCCAAAAAGCAGTTTACACCCACATGTAGGGTATTGCCGAACTTGGAAGAAATGGCTTAACAAAATTTGGGGGTTCTTTTTACCAGGATTCCTTGTAAACATGAAACATTTTAAGCTAAAATTGCAGATTGTTTGAAACAATTTTTTTTACATTTTCACAGCCTAATGCTAAAACAAATTTGGGAATCACCTGTGGGGTCTATATACTCACTGCACCCCTGACTATATTCCTTAAGTGTTGTAGTTTCCAATATGGGGTCTTTTAGGGGTGTTTATTAAGTTTTAGCACCTTAGGGTGTCCTCAAACCTGAGATGGCACCTAAATAAAATCTTATTGAAAATGAGACCCTAGAGTCCAGTAGGTGCTCCTCCTATTCTGAGGCTTGTGGTTGAGCCAAATAGTTCACTAGGGCCACATATGGGATATCTCTAAAAACGGCAGACCTGGGGAAATTGATATTATCTTGCATTTACCTCGTCACATTTACCGTATTCCAGTGAATAATGGATAAATATTGAAAATCTGCAAAAATAGTGAAATTTTGAAATTTCACCTACACTTTGCTTTCATTTCTGGGAAATACCTAAAGAATTAACAAACTTCCTATACACTGTTGTAAATAGTTTAAGGGGTCTAGTTTCTTAGATGGAGTCATTTATGGAGGTATCTAACAAGCAGGCCCCTCAAAGCCACGTCAGAACTGGAGTGGTCCCTAAAAAAATGTATATTGCAAATTTTCTTGAAAATGTGAGAAATTACTACTAAGTTTCTAAGCCCTCTAATGTCGTAAAAAAAAAACATTTAAAAAATGATGCCAACCTGTAGTGGACAAATGGTAGATGCTAGTTATAAACTATTTTGTGATGAATAATTATCCGTCATGCACGCAGAAACTTTGGAACTTTCAAAATGACAAATGTTTCCAAATTTTCATGAAATTTTGATATTTTTCAAAAACAAACAAAGATTGTATGGATCGAAATTTCTTACTAACTTAAAGCACAATGTGTCACAAGAAAACAATCTCTGAATCACATGGATAGGTAAAAGTGTCAAAAAGTTATTCTCACATAAAGTGACATATGCCAGATTTAAAAAATAGGGCTGTGTCAGGAAGGCCAAAACTGGCTGGGTCCTTAAGGGGTTAATGCCTCTGCTTGTTGCTCTGTAAAGTATACGTGACTGGATAGTGTATTTTCCTTTCGGTATCATATTCCAGTGTAGGCCAGGAGCTGGGCTCCTGATGAAGAAAAAAATGAGATATCAGGGATACAGTCCCTAATAAGCGACCCGGTAGCAACCGAAGCCTGTCATGAGTTATATACAGTTATATACAGATACAGTTTTATACAGATATAGTTATAGACAGATGATCTGAGATCTGAGTTACTGATAAGTCTGTTTTAGACAGATGATCTGAATTTCTGAAGAGAACTGGTTAAAGAGTAGCCAAAAGCCTGTTATATTTATAATAGAAAAGATGAACTGGCTGTTTGACATTACCTGCTGACGACAGAAGAATTAATGAGTGTTAGGTATGTTTGTGACTTAATCTCAACAAAACACTTGTTGTTTAATTTGTTTTTTTTACTTAGGTAAAAAACGGGCATTCAGGGTTAATTTTTTTTTCAATCTACATCACTTGTTATCTTTACACACTGAAATTCTGGCAGAGTGTAGGATCTTTGCTTAGATTCAAAGCATCTGTTAGCGGGGGTCATAGCTGATAATTGCGGGCACATTTTCTCCCCTCGGCTCTATGGCGTACTGAAAAATTATAGCGACAGTCAAAAGGTGCAGTCGAGTAGTTTGATCGAAGAGAAAAGTAGTAAAATATATATAAAAAGACTTGAGAGAAAAAGTTAATGAAACTCTCTGTGTAACGAGCATAAATCACGGAGATTACAAGCTAGCATGTGGGAGATAGCAATGAAAGAAAATTGCAGAGGCATTCTACAAGCTAACGGTTTCTTGGCAAAGTATAATAACATTAAAACTGAATGTAAAAAATAAGAAGGATTGAAGAATGCATATTCCAAGATGACGACTTTCAATGTTGGTGGACTGACGTCCTCAAATTCCATTAACGCTGAAAGTTGCATAGATTGTTGGAGGGAACGTACAACACTAATCACACCTTGTATTACCTAAACTCCTGCCCCTCCCGGTATTCTTCCCACAGCTCCCATGCCAGAACCTCCCTTTATTTCCTGTAATCATTTTAATGAAGTCCAAATATTCTCTGCATCCGGAATGGCAAAACCAAACCCTGCCCTTTACACTTCCTGTGGCCATATTTGTAGTCCTAAGCAATCCAAAGAACCCAGAAGTTCTGGGTTGAAGTTGAACAGCTGCCATCTTGCTACACCTGAAAACATTCCTACTCCCACCTCTCCTCCGTGCAATTCACTTGTTACTGCTAATGTAAACATTGATATGCAACTGTCGTGTGATAACGTCTGTGCCAGCAAACCTGCAACATCACAATAAACACCACCACCAGCCCTGCAACCACTCTACCCTTTGCTCACTGCTTCTAGGACACCCTCCTCCTCTATTGCCGCTATTCTGACTTTCAATGCTAATGGAGAGTTAGACAGGGAGGAGCACAAGTTGCCATTAGCTACAGGATGCCAGTACCCACATCTGCAATCCAAATTAAAGGACTCCAGTATTTTTCCTATTGCTCACAGCACACAGACCTGTGCTCTTAGGAGAGTATTAAACTGTATAACTTATCCATGCTTTTGGGAAACCCGTATATAAAAGTAATAACGTATCCCATGAAAATTTGTGTTCAGCTGCGAAAGGGAAACTATACATAAACGTATTTTGAAGTGGCCCAAGCAAAACAAGTTCCAATCGCTGGCCATACCCCTTATTTCTTCTGGCATCTTTGCGTTCCCACCAATGGCATGTTTACAGGCCATACTCAATGCATTACTTGAGCACTAGCCAATTCCTCCAGTACCTGAAATACGGATAGTGGTACTGACAGACGCTATGGCCAAATGTCTGAAGACTACATGGCTCTCCCTTACTCAAACCACTAACTCTCCCAGGACAACTTCACACTTACTCAGGAGTATAACCTCAATTCCGTTTCAAACTACACCCACATTCCCTCCACCAGCAGAACCAGACTCATTCATGGACTTACCCCTAGCTTCGGCATCACCACCACCACCACCATCACCTCCTCAGGCACTGGATTCTTTTTCTCTGCGGGTTCTACCTTCTCATCCATCGGCGCCAGCCACAATACCCCAGGATCAACCAATGTTGCCTTTTACACCCGAAAAAGTCAATAATCTACTGACCCAAATGCCAGACCCTGAAAAAAAACCCTATGGCAATTTTACCGTGGCATCAGCCAGATACAGAAGACATATTCTGCCTCTTGGAAATATCTATACATGTTGCCATCATTAAGGCCTGGGGATTACTTTTGGCCTATCATAAAATCAGCCCTACAAGAAAACACTGTTGAGGACATCAGTGCTTACTCATCTGGGAAGAGTTCTGCCGTCATCTTCATTCTTGGGAAAAGGGAACGCTTGGCTGAATCCTCAGTGAAAAATCTTCATTTCTACTCAGAGTCCAACTGAATCCGTGGAGAATTTTATCACCGGTTTGTCTGCCTTATTCCAGGACCATGGATTTGATATGAGCACTAAAGCTCACAGAATCCTTTTTTTAACGGCGTTTGTTACAGGTCTCCTTAAACCCATTGGGGATTATTTTGAAACTATTCGAGCAGAATATGCAGAGTTGCCTGGAAGTCAACGTCTTTCTATTGCTAAGGCTCAGAGTTCTTGCTGGCTCAAAACTGATGCATCTCAACAATTGAAGAAAGTTTCTACAGTGTCCCTACTTCAGGAGCTCTCAAAGGACCCTACATCCCAGACTCCTGAGACTGTACTATACAATCAACCAGCACAAATATACCCGGGAACTCAACCCATCAACTCATATGGACCTAATGGTTCGCGAAATGTCCAACGCACACCCTGGCGGACAAGGCCGAATTCAAAAGACTTGTTTTTACTGCAACCGATCCGGACATATCATGAGGCAGTGCCGCACTAAAGCTCGTGATGAAACCAGGAACTTTGCTACAACGGCCAACCAATACCGTCAAACCCTCAAGCATACAATCAAAACGAAACTAAATTTATCGAGCTTATGAATCTAAAACCGCCAAGATTCAACCAACAAACACAACCTGACCTCAGTCCAACAATAATAATCTATTAAATTGGATCTCAATTACCAATCTTAACCATAGTCAGTACCCAACAAGCAAAATCCTCAAGATGTGTCTTATCCGCCTTTCCAACCTCAAGACACCTCCTATCGTCCTCATCCATAGGATTCCGGCAAACTTATGTCTACCATTTTCTCAATGCTTCAGAGAACACCATTGTTAGTCATTCTGTACCCGTGTTGAACGTCAATCTTCAAATTAATGGCTACCAACTTCCTTTTTTCCTTGTAGTTTACGGGGCAGCCAGATCGGTTCTGAAAACTTCTGACATTCCACCGGCATCATACTTTCTCCTGACTACATTTCATGCGTTTAAGTGGATGGACGACCAACCCAGACTTGCTTAACCTACCCTGTGCCAATTTATACATCATGGACTCCTGTCTAGACTACTTATCCCTCCTACTTACCCAACTAATCTGCTTGAAGCTGATCTTCTACAAAAGATGAATGCTACTATCAGATATAATTCTTCTGGAATGTATTTGGACTACATACTCCAATTTCAAAATGAAAGCTCTACAAGCTGTTCCTGCACTTCACATGTTTTATCCACAACAAGCAACACCTCCTGAACTTTTGACACAAGTAACTCCTGAAGTTTGGCCTAAAGGTCCTGATGATATCGGCATCCTTCCAGTCTCACCTGTACATGTCTTCTTGAAAGAGGGTGCTACTCCGCCTCGCTTGCCTCGATATCCCTTTGAGCATGATCAAGAACAAACTCTGGAGTCACATATCAGAACATTCCAGGGTAATGAGGTGCTCATCCACTGCATTTCTCTTGCAAATACACCATGGTTCCCTTTCACAAGAAAAGTTAACCCGGGTGAACCTCCAAAAATACCATTTGGTTCAGGACTCAGGAGCAGTCATTGCTGTTACGGATTATGAGACCCTGTGGCCCCCAAAAAGCTCATGTTCTTCTCAGCCAAGTACCTTCTTCAGCTGCCTACTCACAGTCAAATGGTTTCTGCAATTCTTCTCAGTGTCCCACTACACAAGGACTGTAAATAAACTTTTGCTTTAACTTATCGTGGTACTACAGCCCCACCTGGATGGGGTTTGCTTCAAAGGGGCACGAACCACACCAACCCAGTTGACTCAACCCTGCAGGACATGTATGATATTTCTCTTGTGTGCACCTGATTTTCCAACTTTCAATCAAGCTCTTTGATTCTTTTTCAACTTGGCATCAATCAACTACAAAAGTCTCACAGTCCAAGCTCCAGGTGTTCTAAGAAAAGTTGTATTCCTTTGACATTGCATATCACATGGTACCAAACACCTTTCCGATGATTGGGAAAAAGCGGTGATGCTCATTTCTTCACCGAACAATCTAAAACAACTTCAAGGATTTCTAGGCCTTGTCACTTACTGTCGTCAATGGATACCCAATGCCTCCAGTCTTATGAAAGTTTTATACGATACTTTAAAGGATATTAGTTACAACAATGAACTCTCACTTGAGGAACAAGAGTGTTTTCAAAGCCTGGAAAAACTTATCCTACAAGCTCCGGCTCTGGGAATATCGGGCTACTCACAGCCTTTCAACCTCTTCCTATTTTGAAGACTATTGCCAAGCTTCCGAAGTCCTGTAACAAAAACATGGAGAGCGTATGAGACCTCTTGGATACTATTCTTGCAAGTTAGTTCCTGTAGTACGGGCTGCCCCTACTTGCCTCAGAGCTGTCATTGCTGCACAAGTTTTTCTTGAAAAAAAACTCAAGACATAATTTTAGGCCATCCGGTCAATGTTTTGGCTCCTCATGATCTACAAGGGATCCTGAAACAGTCGCAGCAACCTCATCTCAGTAAACAATGCCACCTTCTTATACAATGCCCATTACTGATGCCTGAAAATGTCACTTTGAAGAGATGTACTACTCTCAACCCAGCCACTCTACTTTCTCTCTCAAGGGGGGAAGATGAAGATGAAGATCATTCTACCACAGATGAAGACCAGACTGCCGCGGAGGAACCTCTTCATGACTGTCTTGAACAAATGGAGGCGGAAACCTCCCATCTTCCTACTGTTTTCTACATCCAAGTTTTGGGGAACCCAACTATGTCCCTTTTACAAAATGGATCCAGAAATGCGGATGAACAAGGACGATTCCTACAGGATTTGCTGTGGTTACCTTGCAAGAAACAGTGAAGGCTGCATCTTTACCCTTTGGAATGCCAGCCCAAAAAGGTGAACTCTGGCTGTAACGGAAGCTTGTAAGCTCACAAGAGAAGACCATGAACATAACACCGACCAGCCTACATGTACGGAGTAGGCCTATGACTTTGGCCTGAAGTGGGCCCTGTGAGGGTTTTCCCGACAGCTAGTGGAAACGCCATCAAGAATCAAGAAGCCATTCAGACTCTGATGCATGCTCTCCAATTGCCCAGCTCAAGTGGGCCCTTTTGAAGACTAAAGCCCATGGAAAATAGAGAAAAGTGGAAGCAGAAGGTAGCTATAGACAACTTGCTGCAAAGGCCGCAGCTCTGTTCCCAGAGATTCGAGAGGACAGCAGGAGTGGCTGTATATGTGCTGAACAGAGCAGAGAAGAAAGAAGGAGAATGTGAGAAGAAGGAAGGAGAATGTGAGAAGTAAGAAGGAAAGAAGAATGTGAGAAGAAAGAAGGAAAGAAGACGGTGAGAAGAAGAAAGAAGAAGGAAAGAATAGCGAGGAACAAGAAGAGAAGAACCAAGGGCAAGATGCATTGAATCCAAGTGTTAACTTGTTGAGACAATTTCAAACTCGAATAAACCCAAAGGAAAGGAAAAGTTGGGAGGAATTGGGAGCAGAGATACACCAAGATGGATTCTAGAGGAAAGACAATAGACTTTTGTTTATCAAGGGCATTATATCCAGCTGTAGTACAATGGGCTCATAGTACTACCCACAGAGGAACTAACCAGATGATTTCTTCAATCAACAAGATATACCTAGCACCCGGAATCTCCATTCTCCACGGCAAGTAGCCATGGTAGAAGTTGTGAAATATGCAATGCTTGTAACCCAGGAGGACTGATTTCAAAAACCAAGGAAGCATTTGGCTAAACACTATATCCTCCCCCGCGGATCCAATTGAACACATTTTAATTACCCAAAAGTGGAAAGTACAAATATTGTTCTGGTAGTGGGTGGATATCTCCAGGATGGCCTGAAGCCTACCCAGTTACGAACATGACTGCCGGAACCACCGTGAAGACTATTGACTGAATTGATATGCAGCTTTGGGACCCCTGAGGTTATTAAATCTGACCAAGGACCTGCCTTCACTGCAGAAGTAACCAGAGACATTTGGAAACTAGTAGGAGCTGACCTCGGCCTGCACACTCCCTACCATCCCGAATTCAGCAGGAAAGTGCAAAGAATGAACGCCACTCTGAAGAAACAAAATTCTGAAAAACTAGCAAATTAAAAATCTCTTCCCTGGCCCGAGATCTTACCCATTGCACTCTACTCTGTCAGAATACCCCCCGACAGCCCCCTGGTCTCACACTCAGGAGATAGTATTCCCCAGGCCCGCCGAGATTAGGGAGGTTTCACACAAGCAGTTTTAGTGCAGGAATGATAGCCTTGTAAAATATGTGTAAATCTGTGTAAGAATTGAAACTAAATCCAAGCCATAGTGTTCTCCTTCATTCCAGATCCAGACTCTGATCAAAGCTACAACCTGGTGACTTTGTAGTGGGTGCAAGAAACACGTCAGAGATCTCTGAAGCCAAAATTTGACCAAACCAAGTACTCCCGATGTCCCCAATCTCAATGAAACTTGAAGGAAGACCCACCTGGGTGCTATGTTTCACACTTCAAAAAGTGACTGCGACCAATAAGTCATTATGAAAATTTCCCTTATCCTTTCACATGTTGCTAGTCTGGATTGTGTGTAAAAATGCAAGAGGGCCAACCAAGGGGGTACCTGATGAATTCAAAACTAGGGATCAGGTCAAAGCAGGGTTTGAATCACTTACGCCCCAGATAACAATCAACAAAAAGTAGAACTGGGTAAATTACATCTATTATAATTCAAAAGAGGTTTGATAATTACACCCGAGATGCCTTACAGGGATAGCTGAACAATTAAGCGCCACCTCCATCATGACTTTACAGAATCATTGAGGGTAATGAGATTGTAAACAATCCATAGATGCCTCTGCCGGGACTGCTCCGAGGTGGCACCTGGCGGTCGTTGGTCAACTTTCATCCTTACCATCAAAGGCTCTGCGAAGAGGCCAACGGTTGCTTGGTTACGCCCCTTGGAGCAAGCCTGACAGTGGTTCAGTGGATTCAACACCCGCTCTACCTGTTCACCCTACTGTCTAAGGAGAGTGACCTTTACCCATTCTTGTTCAGTTTAGGGAAGAGCATCAATCATCATTCCCACTCTAAAGGGGGGGGCATTAAAACAGAGTTTGATGTTTTTAGGGGGGACTGTCAAGTTGGTAATTTAAGGAAAAAAACATCAAAAGTCTGTTTCATCATTACATTCTTATTAAGATCAACAGATAGTTTGTTTAAACTGCTTTTACTGCTATACATCCTTATTGAACTATCAGATATCTCTCACACAGCTTTCCTTGAGACAGATGCAGTGTCGGCTAGAAGCAAGAGATTCAAGGCCTTCCTCCTCTCCCCAGATGATACAGAGGAGGTTTTGGGAATGTGGGCATATCAGCTAATGCCTCATACGTACATGAAAAATTAAACTTGTCTCTTACGACCACCAATTAACCAATCATGTGTGATAGAACAGACATGTGATTAAAAAGTTCTTTGGAAATGTAATTTACTGTGATTAAAGCAATTCAGTCCCAAACGGAAAAATGTGGGTCATATTTCTCGAGCTCCGGCTGTCATCAGCAATAATAATAACATAATTCGGAGGAGGCATTTAATTGGATAAAGGAGTGGAACAAAGATAATTTCCACACCTGATTTAATCATCTTGACATCAGTGGTGCCAAGACCGCCATATTAATCCATATAACATTTAAATACTCTTATTGCAGTCCGCGTGTCTATTTGACGCAAAGAGCTCAGTTGTACGCAAATTGTGTTATACATATTTCCTAGTAAATTGCACCTGTTGTCAATGGTGCGAAGACTGCCATATTAAATCCATATAACATTTAAATAGGTCCATTGCACTTAGTGCGTCTTTGTGCCGCAAAGAGCTCAGTTGTAGGCAAATTGTGTTATACATATTTCATAGTAAATTGCGCCTGTTGTCAGTGGTGTCAAGACCGCCATATTAAGCCATATAACATTTAAATACTCTTATTGCAGTCAATGCGTCTGTTTGCCGCAAAAAGCTCACTTGTACGCAAATTGTGTTATACATATTTCTTCACCAGACCGCCTTTCACTGGTATTCGATAGAAATAATTCTGTTTCTTATCCTAAATTTGGGTATTGGAAATTAGAGGGGTTTAAATATATTTGTGATCTGCCGTCTTTGCAGTACAGTTTCTCAATAAGAGACTGTGAAAAACTCTTCTATACCTTTTAAATTTTTATCTTCCTGAATATGGAGCGAACTACAAGTGGAAAGGCGAGCAAGAGGGGTGTAATGGGTGACCTTGGCAATCATTATTTACCCCCTCACCAAGCCTGTAATGCTGGGCACACATTTGACACACAGAGACTGGCTTAAGACATGGTGCACAACTATTGCGTCTCAACACTGATGTTTTTTGGTATGTTTGGACCTAATTGACTTCCGGTTATCCAAAATGGATGAATGGCCCGAGCGCGCTCGCCACGCCATAGTTCTGTTGTCCTGCCCAGCAGCCAGCGTCAAATCTGAGCGGACTTTTAGTCATTACAGACCAATTCATCTGGCTTTCCACTTACAATGGGGATAGTTTGACTTTCATCAAGATGAATCAGGCGTCGATCTCTGATGATATTGTGGCCTAGTTAACCGGGTCACCCATTTTAAATTTCGGTTTTACCTCACATTCCTCTTCCAAAAGAAATGGTCCTCTTGAAAAAATGTTTTTTAAATGATCATTTCTTAATGCAATTTTTATTCTGAGTGCCCAAAGGGTTATTTTGCTTGTTTTGTGGTTAGGAGACTGTAAAATACACCAATCAAACACTGTTTCATGGAAAAAAACATATTCCACTTAGTCATTTCTTCAATAAAATTTCAAGCACTGTCAATGGTTTTGTGGTCATGATGCTGTGAAAATCAGCTATAATTCAGGTCCTTTGGTACAGAAATGTGGTTTCTAACTGGCATTTCTTCCTCACAATTTTTAACACTAACTGAGAGGTGATTTTTATAATTTTTGGGGACATTGTGCTGTCCAAAACCAGCTATAATCTTGGACCTTTGGTACAGAAATGTGGTTTCTAAGTGGCATTTCTTCCTCACAATATTTAACACTGGCTGAGAGGTCATTTTTATAATTTGTGGGGGCATGCTGCTGTGACATACAGCTATACTACAGGTCCTTTTGTAAAAAATGTGGTTTCTAACAGGCATTTGTTATTCACAATTGTCAACAGTGGCCAAAGGGTCATGTTTTGAATTTTTGGGGGCATGGTTCTGTGACAAAGAGATATACTATAGGTCCTATTGTAAAAAGTGTGGTTTCTAACAGACATCTGTTCTTCACAATTGTCAACAGTGGTCGAAGGGTCATGTTTTGAATTTTTGGGGTCATGAAGCTGTCAAAAACAGGAATAGGTAAGACACTGTTACTGGACACATATTGCAAAGTAACTTGTTTTTGCAAGAAGTTTAACATAAAAAGCAATCCCTGTAGTGAGACAACCACTTTAATACGATTGAAAAACTGAGAAACAAAGACGTTGTGGGATTCCCTCCTACTTTAAGCATGTGTTTTCCAGAATTAAACTACTAAAAAATTTGCATTTACAAAATAGCCGATAAAAATATTCCTCTGAATTGTACAAGGGAGGTAGAGGAAGACTTGAACAGATGTAGGTCTTTCAGAGGACATGGAGTATGGAGCACATTCACCACCCCAAGAACAGAGATAACTTCCTCCAGCACATTGAGTAAAACGAGAAAAAGAAAGCCAAGAAAAAGGGCACCTGGGTGGAACAGGAGCGTCAACCACCAGCATTTCCAAGTGAAGCTCAATTGGTGTGCACTCATACAGAGGGGCAAGCGCTCTTGTAGAGGCAGAAATTTCTCAAGCGCTACCCAGGTCTTGACTGTGTACTGAGGAAAGCTGGAGGTCTTACCTCACACTTCCGCTTCTGCACTCTGCTTCGGCCCGACTGTTTTCGTTGCTGCGTCATAGGGGCATTTTTGCCGTGTTAATAGGTGACGGACGCCAGCCCAGGCTCTCACTGCACCCACCGTGAGTCCAGCCCTGCTAGCTGAACCCACTGTTAATAGATCTCTCACCGCACCTATTCTATGTCCGGCCCTGCCACCTGAACCTCTGTGATCCAGTTCAACTAAAATGGTGGTTCAACGACTACTTTCTTCCAGCACTTTTTAATCTGTGGCTCACACAGATTTGGGTCTCATTCTGTGGTACAGGACAGGTATAGTCAATGTCCTGTTCATCAAAAATGGTGGTTCAAAGACTACTTTCTTCTGGCACTTTTTAATCTGTGGCTCACGCAAGTTTGGGGCTCATTCTGTGGTACAGGACAGGTATAGTCAATGTCCTGTTCATCAAAAATGGTGGTTCAAAGACTACTTTCTTCTGGCACTTTTTAATCTGAGGTTCTATCAAGGGCATCTTTGCTTTTTTGGGGGCATGCCGCTGTAAAAGAAACCAATAGTAAAGTTCTTATTGACAAAAAGCTAATTTTCTGCGCTTGAAGGCCATCAAAATGAAGAGCGGTTACTGGGTGTCCACGCTCCTTGATCCACGTTTCAAATAAAAGTCAGCAATATCCTTCAACCCACTTGACAATAGAATGCAGGAATTTGACACAGGCCACACTGGGCCTCCACTGGGGACATTTGTTGTGTCAGCTCCAAGTTCTAATGTCACGGTGGTACAACGTCAGCAACGTGCCAGCAGTAGAATGGCAAGTAGCCGTAGCAGCAGCAGCAGAAGCAAGATTGGAAAAATATATATTTTTTAAAAATAGTCAATTTCTTATTGGGAATGTGTATTCTGAGGGTCCATAAGGGCATTTTTTGGTGGTTTTGGGGTCAGGCTACTTTAAAATGGATGCCAGGGGTGGCAATAGGGCAGTTTTCCTGCCAGGGGCCGGAATGAAAAAGGTGCCCGATTATATGTTAAAAATAGGAAGTAGTAATGGGTGGTCACCCCACTTGATTTAGCTGCATGTGGCCCTGTCTTTCACCCGCTGTAACTGAGGCCCTGCCAGCTGAATCTCCGCGTTTCCCGTTGGGACGTTCTTGCTGCCATGCTGCCACCTGCACCGCATATATGACAAAGTGTTGCTCCCTGGTACAAAAAGTGCTTGGGGTCTCCTGGCAGTTCCATTTGCCATTTCTAATACAGGTGTCTTGTTTGTGTGAAATGGGCCCTGTAGCTGCTGGTATCGCTGTACCTGCTGTGGCTACGCTGTCTTCATGTTTTCTGTTAGCCATTGAACATGATGCATTATTTTAGCCTATGAATTGTTTTCTGTGACTTTATAGCCTAATTGTCTTGCCTAAGAGGTAGCACATATCCAGGTTACTGTTATGGATGTTAATTCCAGCTTCTCCTCCCCTGTTTGGGTGTAAGAAAGAAGCTGTTGTTGCTCTCCCATGGATTTTAATGGTCATTGGCAATTATCGACTATCGGCTATCGGCATGATAATTTCTAAAATCTGTTATCTAACAGATGACGATTGTCAACACAATCGCTCATCACTACTATTTACACTTGTGAACCATGGAACAGTTAGATTTTTTTGGCTTGTTTTGTTTTCTTAAGTATGTTTTTAGGCTTCTGTAATTACAATACTTTTATTGCAAAAATATCAAAAAATAGTGCTTCTCTTGCATTTAATCCTTTAATGACCAAGGTAATTTTGACCTCTAAGACAAAGCCCCATTTTTCAAATCTGACATCTGTTACTTTATATGGAAATAACTTCTTAATGCTTTACCCTATAAAAGTATTCAAAAATTTTTTTCTAAAGACTATTTTTGAGCTTTTTTATCGACAAAGTTGAAACGCAAGGTTTTTTAGGGGTGATAAATTTTTTCCGATAAAAGGGCGAAAATTTAAAGGGTTAAAATTGTGCATCATCTTTAAAAACGCGCCTTTTATCGGCCTTTCCCCGCAATTTTGGCAGCCAGCAAATCAGATTACAGAATGAGCAGGGGGTTTGTGTTGCGCGTCATGACGGGGGATTGTATTTGCGATTGGCTGGAAAAATCACAGACCTCTTTCAAACATAAAACGCTTTTCCTGTTTTACCTCAGTGTCTCCAGCTCTCAAGGGAAGGACCGGTTCCCTGGGCCAAACACCAGGAAATTAGTCTATTTCTGCACAGAGAAACCCCTACTATTGCTGTGATCCTTCCAATTTAGTTAGATTGGGGTTTGAACATTTTATGAGTTAGCAAGAATTTTAAAGCAAATCTACCACGTAAATTTAAAGGCGGTGGACGGGGGGGGGGGGGGGGGGGGGGGGCCCGCGGGGCGAACACAACAAGCTCTACTAAAAGAAACAAAAAGTTCACCAAAAACTTAGTGTAGACATTTTGGGGGAAAAATCTTTTTATTTAAAATTTTTTCTATTGAAAATTTTCCTAATTGGGGAGCCTGAAATTTTATTGGGGGGAACACATTTCTAGTAACTGCAGGGCTCTTTTTTATGCAAAACTCCCCTTTTTTTATCAGTATACATTTTAGATAGGGTTCAATTTACCCATTACCCTTGACGTTTAAAAATCCCCTTTCACTTAAAAACAAACCACAATCTTTTAGTCAGCACAGTTTTTTTGTTGCCAAAAAAACCGGTATAGACGAAAACATCACAGTTACGTGTTTTTGACTTTTGCGCACCCGCACTGTTTTTGACGCAGCATCTACTAAATCAAAAAAACATTTTTATATTCACCACAGGGGGAATTGAAAAGGTGCAAAAAAAAATTTATTATATCAAAACATAAAAATTAAGTTTTTTTTGACTTTTGCGCACCCACACTGTTTTATTGACCAGCACACGTAAAACTTAAAACACAATTCTATATTTACCACAGTGAATTGGAAGGTTTAAAAAAACATTTAATATCAAAACATAAAGTTACGGTTTTTTGACTTTTTTCGCACCCCGCACTGTTCATTGGGCCAGCATCAAATTTAAACTAAAACACAATTCTATATTTACCACATAATTGAAAAGGGGCAAAAAATACCGTTTATTATATCAAAACAACAGTTACGGTTTTTTGAAAGTTTTTCGACCCCCACTGTTTATTGACCAGCACACGAAACTTAAAACAGCAATTTCTATATTTCACCACAGGTAATGAAAGGGGCAAAAAATACCGTTTTTTTAATAAAACATAACGTTTCGTGTTTTTTGACTTTTTCGCACCAGCACTTTCATTGACGCAGCAAACACGAAACTAAAAAAGCATTCTATATTCACCACAAAG